>JAODAL010027931.1:0-54145 GCA_025379985.1 Phyllomedusa bahiana | reverse complement strand
ACAATTGTGTTAAAGTAACTGCTTCTGAGCTGGGAGAGTCCACTGTGCTAGGAGGAGCTTGAATCAACAGGTAAACTCTGTCACACTATGTCCTTAGTGTGCTATGCCTGCTGCACTGTATGTGGTGAGAGACTCAGATCACCCTGTACAAACAGCTATATTCTCAGTTCCCCCTGCACACTTAGTGTCTTCCCCAGAATGATAAGGATCTCCTGAGTTACAAAGTGAAAGTAAAATCTGTTCCCCTGTAATACTTAGCAATCCTCTAAATTGCTAATGACATGTATTTAAGAAAAGTCTTACAATTTCATCTACTATCAATGTCTGTGTATTTGTTTGGAGCTGATAGGTACTCTTTAAGCTTATCCAAACAGGCTGAATGACATATCAGTCATCCAATCACAGAAAAGGGGCGTGGCCCGAAAACCTGCTGCAGAAATAGCTTTAGAAGTACAGATTAGCTCATATCTGCTCTACTAAGTGACTGAGGTAATGCAAACAAATTACACAAGTGCTTATTTTTACTGTCCGCATCATTTGAGATATGATCTTTGTAGCGAGAAATCCCTTTAACTGGGGGAAATTAAAAGATACCAATGCTCTAAACTCTTAATTTACATGTATTTAAAGACAAAAGAAGCTTATTTTGCCTTTAAATTCTTTAAATACTTGTAAACTGAGAAAAAGCTGTATTCGTACCCAGACCAGTATGCACCAACATTGGGTAAATGTAGAAGAGACCTGGGATCAGATTTCAGTCGAGACAATTTTGAATCTGATCAAGGGCGTGCCCAGAAGGATTCAAGCGGTGTTGAAAGCCAAAGGTGGATTTACAAAATATAAACAAAATAATAAAAATTTGATTTTTATGAACAAAACATTAACAATGCAGTTGACAAGAATCGGCTTAACTAAGCATGTGCTAAATAGTTTCAAGTCAAATTTATTTATGAGATAGGTAAGATGATTGTCTATAAAATGATTGCAGTCTAACGTTCAAAGCTGTAGTGGATGGTGAGATTTGGAGCCTGAAAGTCAAAAGTTCAAAATATTGTTACCCTTTTGCTTGGTACTGTATCTTATTTTTGCTGTTCTTGGGTCATTTTTTGTCTTTATGTCTTGAACCCTTTTTAAATTAATCAGAAAATGTCTTCTTGTAACTCACACTAAAGAAGTGACTTTTGGTGGTTTTAACCAGTTATAACTTTTATTTCCTTCTGATCTTAACTTCCTTAAAACATTGGCTGATCCTGTAACCTCTGTGGTGCCAGAAAGATCTGTAGAGGAAGAGTGGAAACTGCAATGTTATCCTCAGATCACATTTATATTATATACAATGTATAGAAAAGTGATCATTTTGCACTTTTAGCAAAGTCAGAAAGTCTCACGAGAGGTCCAGTGATGTAATAATATGCAGAATATGTTGCTGTACATATCAGGTGGTAGATGGATCAGTGCAATATTCTGCAGTTCTCTGCGGCCAGTGGTGTACTAATCTGCAGAATATATCCTGTAAACTATCTGACAATAGAGGGGATAGTGCAAACTTCGCCAGGACTCTAGAAAGAGGATAGTGGTGTAATAATCTGTAGAATATATTACTTTAAACTATCTGAAGGTAGAATGAACATAGCAATGTTCCAGAAATCTTTAGATAGATCAGTGATGTATTGATCTGCCGAATATATCACTGTAAGGGCTTGTCACGACGCTGTTTTGGAGTCCTTTAACGGATCCGTTTTTCGCACTTGAAAGCGCATCGGAAGCGGTCCGCAAAACGCAGCATTGGATACTTTATTTGGATCCTGTTTCAATTCTTTTCACCTGCGTTTTAAGCATCCGCTTTCGGATGCGTTTTTACAAGCGGAGCGAAAATCTCTCTCTATCTTGTCTCTCTGTCTCTCCTCTCTATTACTCCTATGCCGTATTGCGAAAACGCAATTAATTGCCATGTCAATTCTTTAAAGCGGAGCGAAAGCGCAGTGCAGAAGAGCTCTCAAAAGCGCATCGCTGATTCCTGGGATCCGTAAAACGGATCCGTAAAACGGATCATAAAAACGCCGTGTGAACAAGCCCTTAACAGTTAGGAGGTAGAGAGACCAGAGCAATGACCTGTTGATTTCTATAGAGGTCAGTGTTGTACTAATTTGCAGGATTTATCAATATTTATCTGTCAGAAAGTAGAGAAAACAGTGCAATAAGGGCCCAAACAATGGGTAGGTAGAAGCAGGCAACTATCTAGCTTACCTGTGCCTGTCAGGCAGGTAATGCAGGCGCCTGCTCTCAGTTACAGCTGACACCTTCCTTCATCAGCCGGGACCATAGATAACTCCGATCTCGACTATATAACTACTATCCAGCTTCCAGTACAGCTGGGTGATGCCCCACCATGTTGGACAAGGTCAGACCAGTATTGGATACTGGTTAAACAAGGGATGCCGTTGGGGAGTGTCTATTTAAATTGTGTTTTTTTCTGTGTTTTTTTAATTATTATTTCATTCCAGTGTTAGTACTGGAGATGTATGACAGATGCCTCTCTTTTACTATCGCTGGGGCTTTATGTCGACTATTATCCCAGTACCCAATGCACCAGGGATGCTGGGAAGAACCAGGTTATCATAAGAAATGAACCATCTAATGTGATGATATCCTTCTAGGGCAGCTGGGGGCTGGTATTTTTAGGATAGGAAGGGCCCAATATCAGTGGACCTTTTCATATGTACAGCATATCAGCCTGTCCATTTTACCTTTGTTGGTTAAAAAAAATAGAGGGGAACCCAACATAATTTAAAAAAAAAATATTTCTATCCATATTTTTCAATAGACAAATGATTTAAAAAAGATAGCGTGGGGTCACCTATCTTTTTCATAACCAGCCACAGTGAAATCAACAGCTGCAGGCTGATAATATCAAGATGGTAAGGTTCATGGATATTGGTTCCTACCCACCCAAAAAATACCAGCTGCATCTAATGTGAACCATCACATTAGATGGTCCTTCTGACAGCATCCTGGTTTTTTCCAGCACCCATGGATGCATTGGGTACTGGGGTAATAGTGAGATGGGGTCATTGTCAGCCTTGTAAGGATGAAAACACTACTGCCTGACACCAAGACCCAGCGCTAGTATTGGAGAGGTATTTGACAGACACCTCCATTGATGACTCTGGAATAAAATAATTAAAAAGAAAAAACACAGAAACAACAGCAAAAAAAACATGTTATTTAAATAAATACAACCAACAACATTCCTCGTTGACCATTTTTCTCCTAGAAATGGATCTAATGCTGGTCCGACGCAGTCCAATGAATCCAAAGTAGTCCAAAGCAGGGAACCTGTAGAAAAATAGAAACACTACAAAAAACATGACAGTACTAAACTTTATTTCCTGCACTGCCTGAAGGTCATGACTGTGGATGATCTTCTGGCAGTGCAGGAGGTGGACCTCAGGTGGCACAATATGATCCTGGTGAATAAAGGCCACAGCTGCAGCACAATCTCCAGGGATTTGGTTCTCTATCTTGCCCCAGAAGATTATTCCAATAAGCTATGGCCTATACCTCCTCCATCGCCCACCATTGTGTTATGTGACCTAGTGCCAACACAAAACACTATACCAACTATTACCAAGTAAACCCCCACCACCTTCACCTATCACCCCATCTTGGGCATAACTATAGCCATAGCAGCTATACTAACTGCTGTGGGGCCCAGGGATTAAGGAGGTCCCACTCAGGTAAAAAATATTGTTCCTTTGTATAGGGAACAAGTAGTTGGTGGCTTTCTTCTCATCAGTACTACTATGTACTACTATGTGGGTACCTATTATATTTCTAAGATGATTCTAATATATTTGTGTAGTAAATTCTGCAGGGATAAGAAGTGTCCAGAAGAAGATATCAAAGCAGTCTGGACTGGATGAAGAAGAAAAGGGAAAGTGAATTACTTCAATCATAGAAGAGACTAACTGCACTGTAATCACTTATATGTCTGCAGAGCCTGTGTACAACTGGTATCTATCCCTATATGGTCACTGTGTAATGTACAGGATTTAACCCTTTCTACACCTGTTAACCCTTTGTGTACAGGTTAATTATATGCTGAACTAGAGTTAATGCACTAAAGTGAGAGAAGATGGTATGTTATATTGTGATAATGATGATGACTTTCTGAGCATGCTTAGAGGTCATGCTTAGTTTGTGTATCCTTTTTTGTTTTTGGCATTCTGAGGGAGAGATACATGATCATTGTGTGAACTGAGTAAGATACTAATGATTACATGTCTGTACTAAAGTGTAAGGCCTTAGGTTAACTGTCCTCCTTTGTAAACTCAGTCCTAAGGAGAGATGGATGACCTTTGTATGAACTTTAAGGTATATTAAAAGGCTTTTTCACTACAAAAATCATATCTGTACATCTGGGGGCAGTAAAATTAAGCACCTTTGCAATTGTTTTGTATTACCTAAATCATTTAGTAGAGCAGATGTTAGCTAATCTGTGTGTATCTAGAGCTACTTCTGCAGCCATGCCCCCTTTGCTGTGATTAGCTGCCTGCATTTATTTCAACCTCTGGTCGGAACATGCCACGTGTGCTGTGATTGGCTGTCCGTCTCTCTCTGTGCTCACTCTCCCCTGAGCTGTGTGAGGCTGCCTGTGCTTCTGCTCCTCAGGCTTTCATCCAGGATCTAGATCTGCGTGGCCAAATGATGCCTGTGCCTCTGCTCCTCTCTCAGTGACAGCTCTGATGGGAAGGATCTGGGCAATTACTGAGTCTCTTTAGATGCTAGATAAACTCCCCTCACCCATATAAGACACCCTTTTACATTCTGGTCTCCCCACTCATATAACACAGCCTTATACACTTTGTTCCCCTCACCCATTTAACACACCCTTATACACTCTGCTCCCCCCACCTATATAGCAAATCCTTATACACTCTGCTAGACACAATGACAAGATTTAATTTTCTGTCATATTGGGGGCGGATTTAAAACTGTTTACCCCAATGCGTTTCTTTTACAAGGATTTTTTTGGGGAGCTGGGGGGGGGAAGGAAACATCAAAACTCTCCAGGAAATAAAGCCATGAAAGGGGGGGTACGGAATCTGTAACATCTACCCCTTCCCAGCCACACAGAATGAAAAGGTTTTGGGGAGGGAGCGGGAACGGGGGGGGGTAGATAGGTCCCACCCCATGGGGGGAATTACATCCTCTCGGGGAAAACCCCGCCCAGGTTTTTGAAAATCTAAGCCAAAGAAGATCCGTAAAGGGCTGTAGTGAAAAAACCCCCTTAAAAGCTGTAAAGTATGGTTAATTCATTTTGAGAGATGAGATCTGTAATTCACGTGATTTTTGTGTAAAGCCCCACCGCACAAAGGGGGGGATTGCGGGAAATCTAGTTGGGAGGGGTAGGTAGGTAGGAGAGAGCAATGGAGATTATAAATTGGCCTTAGTCTAATGTAATGGTTTGAGTGGATTAGCTGAGTTTAGTGTTTATCTCCAGTTGTAAGGGGATAAGCCTGAGTCAGGGATGGAGGTTGTGACTTAACCCTTGAAGCCTGGGTACCTTCCAAAAAATGCACTGCGGCTAAGAAAAGCAAATCCTCACCACAGTTTCCCAAAGAAAATGGATTTATGCAATCTATGGAAGGAAGCTGCAGCCAAAGCAGTGAAGGATCATCCATTCTAGGCAGTGCAATAGTATATCCCATGTCTGGCCTGCCGACCAGATGATGGCCAGATTGTTGCCTCTGGTCTGGCTCATCTACCACTCCAGTTTTCTCCTGGAGTAAGGACAAGTACTCCTTGTAGTCTAAAGCTGGATCTATAAATCTCTGAGTGAATTGCCAGTTCTCCCGGGGGGATATCCCCGGTTTCCTGTATTAAAAACTGGAATTACAAAGGGACTATGTTAGTGATTTATAAGGTAATGATAGCCTGCTGCTGGCGTAGACTTGAATTTGAGAAAGGAATGTAACATGAAAGTAAAGGAGTTTTTTGTGTCAACATCTTGCTGAGAAATAAAAGGCAAATCCCATTTTTGAAAATAAAACCCGTCTCCACTCTCCGCTTTCCCGCACGAAACATCATGGGTGCCCCCACCACCCTTTATAGCGGGGGGCAACACCAAACCCCCAACATGTTAGTGTCCCGTTGGGGGAAAAACGCAACAAGCCGCATTTTTCCCCCTTTAAATGTTTTGATCCTGGCATGAGGCATGAGAGGTATGATTGAAGTTTAGCCACCATGACAAGTGCAAACCCAAGTATAAAGTCTTGTCCCATCCCCCGCCCCAACCCCCGGGGGCCCCTCAAGTGTAAATGGGAAATTTTTAATAGGGTTGCAAATAATGGTTTAAAACAAAAAAGTTTGGCAGGTTATTCAGTCACTATGTAGGAACTGGTGCCATGCTCCGCTATTCAGCCTGGTAGACCTAAGGCCTTAGTTACCAACTCGTGGCTAGTGCTGACGAAGGGGAACTGATTACTCACAATTGGGGGGGGGGGGGGGGCCCCCCCACCCCGCCGACTTCGGGGGAACGGGATAGAAGTGAGTTTATTTTTTTTTCTTTTCTATGCATAATGGGGCCCTAACTGCCCCCTACCTTGGGCCCACACACCTCCTATCTCCAGGGGGCTCACCTACATTCAACTTACATAAATGGGCCCTCCTACCTAAAACTTACTTACCAGGTGCCCAGCTATCACCTACCTTCCTTGGGCCCACCTATCAACTACCTACTTCTGGCCCACCTATCACTTTCCTACCTACCTAACTGGGGCCTACCTATTTAACTAACTGGAATCTACTAACCTACCTACCTTGTGCCTATTCACAAACCTTCCTGGGCCAGCCTCCCTATCTACGGCCTATCAACTTATCCAACAGGGGTCTCCTTACCTAAATAGGACTTACCTAATTGCCTAAAGCCTTGCCTACCTACCTATCTGGGGCTTTGTCTACCTACTTGGTAACATGATTCTGAGTGGTACAGGACACAGACATAGTTCAATCTCCAGGTCCTCTTCCTCTCCAACCATCTAGGAGACTGTGGCTTTACGCTATGGCCAATACCCCCTATCCCACCTCTGTGAAGTTTGTACAGAATGGTTGCTTAGAGAATGTCTGGACTGGATGGAGAAGAAAAGGGAAAAACAATGAATCGAGAGAAGAGAACCACTCATCAAATAAGACGTCTCCTCTGCGTCCCTAGATGTCAGGGGTTATTTTACTTCTTTGTTGGTGTGTTCATGGTCATGTGATGGTTACCTGAGCTGGCTGCTGACCATTATGTGGCAGTATTGTAGGTTATATTGGCACTTGTAAAAGTAAGTGCACACCTGTCCTTGCACACCTGTCCTTGACCTTGTGATCATAGGGTTTAACTTTTACTTTCTTGATTGTGTTTATAATGTTTTTTTTTTAGAAAGTGGCGAGATATGTGACCAAGAGAAAATTTGCATGTGGACTGGTAGGGGATGGATGGGGATATGGATGGAGTCACTTAGCAATGTGTATATCTATGATATGTTAAACTGTAAGAAATGTGTGAGACAGGCAGACATCTGACTCACTTGGTATTGCATACTTCACAATACAGTTCTGTTTTCAGCCTTTATTATGTCCTAAAAAGTTCACATTTATGTCCGGGAGGCCTAAAAATTAACAGGTAATAATTTTATGTACAGTAGTTGTAGGGTGGGCCCCCAAGATCAATTCCCCTATGGGCCCCAGACCAACCACTCCGACATTGGCCGCTTGTATTATGTGGTAACTGTATGAACATGATATAGAGATGTCTTCCATAGAATATTATCTTTGTATCTACAGTATTTGTATGGATATTTGTCTAATAAAATATATATTGTAAGATATAAATACATTCTAAAAGACCTTAGTAACACCACTGCTGTGGTGGCACGATTGTGTTTTTTCCATTCCACCTAGTTGGGAAGGGTGCATGCAGTGTGTGACAGGTTAGGGCCAGGGATTAGAATTTTTTTAGGTGCAGAGGGAGCACCATTTCCCTATTTGCTTAGGGCACCAAAAAGCATTGTTCCGGAATACAATGATCTGCAGATCTCTAGAGAAGTCAGTGGTATAATAATCTGCAGAATATATCACTATGTATGTCCATGATGTAACCAGGGGCATGACTAGAGAAGGATGAGTCCCATAGCACACTTTTGGTTTCCCCCCGCCATTTACTACTACTCTAAAAGGGGTTGTATCATTTCATTAAATGGCCTTCAGAATAAGGGGACAGTGAAAACAAATATCTTTGCAATTAGATGTCATTAGCAAAGCTGTCTTGTATTCACAGTTTTCCTTATCTTCTGTTTCTGTTTACACTGATATCCAGTGCTGGTCGGATCCCTCCTCCTTGCATTTCACTAGCTGAGAGCTCATTTACATTCTGTTCGGCCCCCGGCCGGCCGTATTTACGGAGCTTGCATTCCTGCCTTTCACTCAAAGAAAGGGACCGGCACATTTTCACTCTGCACAGCCAGAAGAAACAGAATACACTGTAGGGCTTCTACAATCAGGAAACAGCACAATTGTGTGTCGATCCCTGCCTCTCCTGCATAGAAGGGAGATCTGTGCCGTTCACAGAAAGCTGGATTCAACTGTAATAAATCTCCAGCTGTGAGAGGAGAAGAGATCAGTGCTCAGTCTAGATTGAATGCAGCCTGTGGTATGTATACAGCTCTTACAAAAGAAGACTGCATAGGGAGAGACACAGTGACATGTGGACTCAGAGGGGAGGGGGGGGAATCTCGGGAGCCAGCATGAACAGTGAAGGGGGGATGATGTCACCCAGCTGTGAGGGGAGAAACGCCCCTGCATTTCTAGAGTTGAGAAGCTGAGAGCAGTATGAATCAGCCGAACTAAAGAAGCGATACATCCCCTTTAATAAAAGTCATCCAGTTACTAAACTCTTTATGCACTCCAAAACTCTTAACATGTGCAGGCTCTGCTGATTTTGTGAATATGTTGAACTTTGCATTTGCTTATATAACTTCTCATTGAATTTAGTTTTTCGTGTATGTCCATGAGTTGAATTCAAATAACAGACTTATTTAACCATTTAATAAGAACTTGATGCCCTCTTGTGGTAAAAAGCAATCATAACATGGTGTTAGCTGGACAAGCAGATGCTTCATCCAAGCGATTAGTGATTATTACACGGAACAGTGACAATATTCTGGCACATCCTTGTGCTGTCAGAGGAAGGAAAAACAGGGCTCTCCAGTGCTGGATTAGAGCAATCCCCGGATTAGCAGAAAGAATTGCAAATCCATAGATCAGGCCACAGTACACTCTGGAGTTCATCTTCTCTGTACTGCAAAAATGTCATTTCCAGGAATTTTCTGCAGAGCTTTAATGGCGAAAAAACTCATTCTGTGATCTCGTGAGAATGTAGTTTTGGCCCATGTCTAATATCTGCTGAAGAAGATAAATATGCTGGATAGGGAGGTCCAGTCCCTCTAGGTTCTTCACCAGGAGTAAAGGAAAGAATGTGTTACATAATTGAAAGAAATTAAAGGGAACCACATGCCCCCTGCATCCAATTCCCCAAACCCTTCATATATAAACCAGAAAAAATAAAGTATAAACTGGGCCTAAATGGCCATCTTCCTCTCCTGGACCAGAAGTGCTGGTGTTTTTTGTGTAATGATGTCCAGTGTTTATTCCTGAGGGCCAATATTCTACATAGGAAGCCCAAACAAAGCAGGGTTGATCGCAATGGGGTTGTCTCACTTCAATGTTTTGCTTTAATCATATAAGGACCGATACTTGAAGAGTTTTTCCAAATATATTGCTTTATTTTTTTGGCTTTGTTGAGATAAAATAGATGTTATCAGCTCTGATTGCACACAGGTTTCTCTAGGTTACTTGACTCTCTGCTCTGTCTTATCTGTTAGCAGGCAGTGACATCTCCACATGTCTGAATGCCGGCAGCTTGAGAACAGTGTGTCATCTCTAACAAGTCATTAGTCTCCTTTGTTTGTAGCACTCTGCACTTGTAAATAACATCTCCTGCTCTCATGTCAGTGGTATTAGAAGAGCTATGAATGCTGAGCTGTTATAATAATCACTGCTATAGAACCATGCACAGCCTGACCAGGAATAGACAGGATGCATGATCTAAAACTGCTTTTGGCTCAGTGAAAGAGCATGATTAGACAACCCCTTGTCATCATATGTTATAGCTGTTTTTGCCCTGGCTATTGAATAAAATGTGTATAAACCCTAAGAAGAGGGCTTAGCATTCCTAGCAAACAGTAGCATTGTTTATGCTTGTATATAATGTGTACATACGTATATATGGTGAAAAGGGTTACATATTGTTAAGCATATTTAATAAACACAGGAGTGCTTTAAAGGGGTTGTCTCATCTCAAAGTTTCATAGGATACATGAATTAAATAATGTTGCTTTGCTCTGTCACTTCCTGGTCAAGCTGTCTGTAATTAGCATATGAGCTCCATGTATTCAGACTTCTCTGTTTATTATGTTTATTAGTCTAGATTAGCTAAATTATCTTCTACCAGGACAGGAGAAGCTGCTGAGCTAAAGTAAACAGTAGAAATTACTGTCTTTTGTCTGAAAGATCAGATAACACACAAGCTCTCACTGTCCAGAGTTCTGTGCTGCCACAACCTGTGTGATGACGTCACTCTCTGCTATCAGATAGAACAAACAGCAGGGGAGAAGAAGGTGATAAAATCACTTGTAGCTCCTCAACAAAAAAAATGAACAACACAATATATTTGGAAAATGTCTTCATTTAGTGTTCAATACATGTTGAAAGCTAATCTTTGTAGTGAGACAACCCCTTTAAGCGCTACAGAGTAGGGAAGACCTGCAGCCAATCAGAGCAAGGAACAAGGCAAAACCTAATAAAAAGTAAGCCTGCCGTCTTAGGTAGTTAGTTCCAGTTCTAGTTATTTCTGTAGTTGAAAGTTGAAGGATCCTGTTACTTTTTTTTTAGGGTCCTGTTACTAGTCTCCAGCATCAGAGATTGCCCACTCACTTGCCAATGGTGAGGTGGCACAGGCTAAGAGGCAGACCACCAGCCTAAGAACAAATAGAGGAGAAATAGAGTGGAAAGCAAGAAGGAGCAGGTAGATGTGGGGGGAGGGATGGGGATGTCCAAGGAAGAGAGATAGAGATGGAAAATAGGCTTGCCTATACTGCCCCCATGGAAGCGACCTAAGAGACACCTCCAACCCTTAGGTTTGACTGCTTGCCCTGAAGACTAGCATCTAGAGTGCAGAAAGACCAAGGACAAGATAGAGGAATTGCCAGAGAAGCAATTGTAACTGGGACAGAAGTAAACAGTGCACAAGCATATGAAGTGACTTAAAGGGGTTGTCTCACCATGCTGTTTCAGACAAAATCAGATTCAGATTCATGCATCCTGCAATTTCCCGGTTAGGCTGTGGCTGCTTCTATAGCAGTGATTAGCATATCAGCTCCATTCATAGCTCTTCAAAAAGCATTAACATGAGAGCAGGAGATGTTGTCTATAAGTTCAGAGAGCTACAGAGCTCAAAGTAAATAAACAAAAAGAGATGAATTACTGAAAGTCTCTGTGGTTTATTCTTTGCCGGTGCACTACACCTCCCAGCGATCCCACATTGGTAGGCCAGGCATCTATGCACATCCGCTACCAAGGTGTACCTGCCTGCTTGACACCTAGGACCTGCAATCCTCCACCTGCATGCACCCTACATAAGCTGTTATATGGGAATTCTTAAAAAGTGTATGAGTACCTTCCCTGTGTAGGCCAACCCAAGCGGGTATAGGTAGATATGTTTTAATGAGGACTACAGAAAAATGAGAAAAGGAGCATAAAGCAAAAGAAACTATCTGTGCAAGCTTGTGTGGAAAAGATTTGGTGGGCTAAAAATACCTTTTCACTGCTTCCAAAATGGCCACTATGCCCTACAATTTTTGTTGTATGAAAAAAACACATTTATAGTCATGGGAGGATTATCATTTAGGAGTGGTGAGTTATTGTTATCTGATCTGCATATATAGAGGATAATAATTAACTAGTCCTACATCCTTCATTATTATTGTGACTTCTTGTGCTGTATTTTGAACTGAATTACTATAAAAAAAAATAGAAACAATTATTTAGGGGGGGGGAAGCTTTTTGGTTTCCCCGGGTTACCCTTGTATATTTCAAAAAACATGCCCCCCCTTTTCCTTTGAGTGACTCAATAAGGTCCTGGTAGGTTGTCACAAGTATTTGGGAACATGCTAATGGCAGTCATCCCTGAAGAGTGCATGTGGGAGAATCAAAAAGTGAAATTTTATTGTGGGACATTGGGTTCCCAAGGTCTGGGCTTTTACGGGAAACCGGGGTAATTTTTTAACCCTTAGGTATGTTCAAGGCTTAATTTTTTGTGGTGTTTCTTGGCTTGTAATTGCGCTTCAATACGCCCGAAATGTGCCCCGCAATTATGGTGGTTCACAGGGCCGTTCCTAGGCTAAATTGACCAGGTGGGGTGAAAAAAATTTCACCCCCCCCCCCCCTTGTAAAATAAGTGCCAAAAATTGAAACACAGTCTTCACCGGATAATTTCCCCGTACCCATGTAATCCCCACCTGTAACCAGCAGAAGCCCCAGTAGCACAATTTTGGACCTGTACCCGAAAATTTGCCTCTGCGCATGAGAGTTGCCCCTGTGCCAGAATATTTTGGGCCCCTGTACCCAGGGGTCCCCCCTTGTACCATTTTCCCCCCCTTAGCCAGTGCCCCCCCCTGTACCTGTGCCCCCTTGAAGCCTGTGCCCCCTTGAAAACCCAGTGTCCCCCCCTGTGCCAGTGTCCCCCCTTGTTGCCAGTGTCCCCCCTGTACCCAGTGTCCCCTGTAGCCAGTGTCCCCCCTTAATGCCCCCCTTTGGCCCAGTGTCCCCCTTTACCGTGTCCCCTTGTAGCCAGGTCCCCTTGTAGCCAGTGTCCCCCTGTACCGTTTCCCCCTTTTTGCCAGTGCCCCCCCGTAGCCAGTGTCCCCCTTTGTAGCCAGTGTCCCCCTGTAGCCAGTGTCCCCCCTTTTTCCCAGTGTCCCCCCTTACCATGTCCCCCTTGTAGCCGTGTCCCCCCGGTACCCCATGCCCCCCCTGTACCCAGTGCCCCCTGTACCAGTGCCCCCCCTTAGCCGTGCCCCCCTGTACCATTTTTAAATGTCCCCTTGTAGCCGTTGTCCCCTGTACTCAGGTTTTTAAAAAATTAAAAACTACTTCCTTTCCGGATCCCTGCACGGCCAGGCCCGGGGAGAGGAATTCATGTAACGGTTTTGACATCATCCTGTTACACCCCCCCCCGGGGTCTTGGGACGGAGGAAGCCGGCGCGCAGGGGGCTTGGTGAAAGCCGTTCCCTCCTGCAACGCTGTGTATGTATCAGCGGGCTGAGAAACACCGATACTTAAGGGGGGGAGAAAGGAGGGGAGCGTTTCCTCCTGCCCTCCCTGTACTAATATTTAACTCCCCCAAGTGAGGCTAACCGCGGGGCAGCGAGTCGGGCGGCGCCCCCCTCGGGTGAGCGGGCCCCTAGGAACGGCCCTGGTTGTTCATAGCTCTTAAAGATTGAAGGGCCGGGGGAAAAGAAGTGCCCTTTCTTCCCATGGCCGGGGGTTTAATAAAAAGTCTTGGGCGGCCCCCTGTGTTTTAAGTTAAAGTGCGGGCCAGTGTTACTTCTAAAACCCCCGTTTTGCGGCCCCCGTTGAAATACCCCTAGTTATTTCATCTTCAAAAAAACTTTTGACATTCTAGCCATGGGAAAAATGTCCGGGTTTAGAAGATCCCATTTTCCCCGGGGGAAAAGACAACGGGCGGAAATGGGTTATGTGATCTGAAAGGGGGGAGGGGGAATTCACAACTCCCCATCTGTTTGCATTTGCCCTTCAAGGGGGAAATTGGAGAGGCCCAGAAAAAGCCAAGTTAAAGCTTTCCCCCAAAAACCCAAAAATTGCTGCCACCCCATTTGCATTCCCCAGCAAGGGTTTTCGGGGGAGTTTTTTCTCTCATGTTTCCTAAAAAGCCCCCATTAAGAAAAAAACCCTTTGCCAATTAGTTTTTGGTTTAATTTAAAAGTACTGTAAAAAACCTAACCCCTTTTTTAAACTTTTTCCTTTGTTCTTTTAGCATAGGTGCAGTGACCATCTGTCTGCTTCAATGCCCCATACGCAGTAGGGTTCACTGAAATGTTGTGTTGGGCACACATCTGGAAGCCCCCTGCTTCATTCTGGCAGTAAGCTGCTTTATTATAGCATGTCTGTCCACTTTTCGCCCACCTTTTGTTCCCCATCAATTTGGAATTTTTTTGTGCCCAAAATTGGGGATAGCATTAATTTGGGGGGGGCCTTTTTGCACAAAAAACGCATCAAAAAAAGTATAAAAATACCCCCCCAAAAATGCACCGGTTGGGGAAAACACCCCAACCTTGGGTAGAATAGTCCCAAGTAACATGGCCCCAGAATGTTATCTCAAATTTTCAATGCTTTTAATTGGCTTTTGTAACACGAAAAACAGTGATAAACAGGTTTTAACCCCCTTTAAAGGAAACGCCCAATGTCTTTTGGACCCGGGGGGTGAAACCCCTGCATGTGAAAGGGGGTTTCCCCGCCCCCTTGGGGGGAAAACCCAGGGTTCCCGTGCCTGATGGAAACCCGGGGAATGTCTGTACAGTCAGCCCTAGAGAACTAGAGTATTCAGTGTAAAAGAAAAAAAGTATAAAAAAAAATAGTTGGCCCTTAATAGGATTATAACACAAAAAAAGTTACAAAACAAAACATAAAGAAAAGAAAATAAATAGTAAAACAAAATACATTTTTAATAAGAATAATGATTGCACATGCATTGCACATAAAAAACCCTACATGAATAAAGTATCCACATGACCATAATGACCTGAATAATTAATTTAACTGGTTATTTAATGTGAAATAATGTATAAAAAAGAATTTAAAAAACAGATGCAGAAGAATCCTTTTTATGTTCACACCACAAAAAAAAAGTTCACAGCAATTTACATGTTTACTCAAACTACACCCCTTTAAAAATATGTCTTCCTCCTAAAACAAGTTCTCATACAACTGTGTCTTGAAAAAATAAAAGTTATGGCCGTTGAAATGCAAGGAGGCAAAAACTGAAAAAAATTTAGCTGGTCATTAAAGGGGTATTCTCGTTACAAAGATCATATCTCAGATTATGGGGACAGTAAAATAAGCACTTTTGTAATTGGTTTCCTTTACTTAAGTCACTAGTATAGCAGATATGAGCTTTACTGTGCATCAATGGCTATTTTTGCAGCTGCTAGTCAGGACATGCCCCCTTTTCTGTGATTGGCTGGCTGACATTTCATTCAGCCTGTTGGGATACACCCCCAGACTTAAAAATGTCCCGGACACGCCCCCTGCGCTGTGATTGGCTGCCTGCACACTCTGTGTTTACTCCCCTCTAAGCTGTTAAAACCGAATGTGAAACCAGCTATCTGAAAGGGCTGCTGGCTCTATACTCCTCTCCCAGCTCTAAGGTGAACAATCTGGGTAATTACTGACTCTTTAACTCATAGATTCCTTTATATAACACAGTCTTATATCCAGTGCTCCCTCCATATAACACAGTCACACAGTCTGCTGCCTGATAACAGAGAGGGAAGAAAGGGGGCAGTGTACGCGCCTCACATGTGTTTCATCAGTTCAGGCTGTGTGTATAACTGGTTATAGCACAGCAAGGAGCTTGTGGAGCCTGAAGCTGAAGGCTCTGCAGACAAGAGAACATTACAGGAGGCTGCATAGCTGTCCTCTCCAGACAACCTTCTCCTTCCACTGTTTCACACAAAATGATGATGTCACAGCTCTTCAGTGAGGGGAGACACGCCTCCTGACAGGAGAGACACGCCTCCTGACAGGAGAGACACGCCTGCTGAGAGGAGAGACAAACTGCTGAGAGAAGAGACCCGCCCCTGGATTTCAAATTCAATCTCATAGAATTAGCTGAAGAGCACAAACACTTCAAACAATAAAACCCCTTTAAGGCCTGGTGCTTAAGATGTTAAATTAAACTATACTATCCCTGTCCCCCCAACACACACACACTTTTGCTGTGATCCCCTGTTTTGTCATCAGAAGACCAGCAGGCCCCAACATTCTTAATTAACAAAAAAATATGCACACTTTTGTGCTCAACATCGATGCAGCACTGAAACCCAGAAGTGTTTCCATTCTGTGCTAACTTCCGCTTCTTCTGAACATCACAAAACCTCTGCCGCCCATCAGTGGCCTCAGTGGTCATGTTCCATTCCAGTGACATCACTGCTCATGCACCGTTCCCATCCTGAATGGTGATGTCAGGGGGTGGCATGTGACCAATGCAGCCACTGATTGACTGCAGGGCTCATGTGCTGTCCAGAAGGACCACAAATAAAGAGAGAAGACACCATAGAAGCTTCAAATATGGATCTGTGATGAGTACATATACTTTTTTTGTTGTTTGTACAGTTGGGTCATATTTTATTTTTTATTTTTTGTTGGAACCCCCCCCCCCCCCCTCCTAGGGAGCCACTACAATGAATCATTAACATCACTCATTCAAATTAGTTGTCTGTAATGAAGGACAAGACAAAGCTGTCAGAATAAGAGGCGCTCTTTGTAAGGCTAGGTTAACGTTTGCACTGGAGTTTCTGCTCAGAACCTTTGTCACAGATTCTGTCAAAAATGACAGAAAAAATAGCACACCATACTATGTTACTTTTTCTGTTAAAACAATGCAAACCCGCTGGTACCCTCTCAGATGCCGTTACTGTCCATCTGGTTCCACCTTTGCAAAAGAGGCTCCAAATGGAACCTCAGACACAGATATGAACCAAGTCTAACTTCTCTACACATAGATCAAGAAAAGAGGATTCTGAATAGGGTCCATGAAAATTGGTTTTCTGTATGGGCCAATTCATTAAAAATACCCCGTTCTGAAAAAATAGAGGGCTTTCTCTAGTTATTAGAGGACCCAACATGTCCATACATTATTATGACAACTCAATGATTTCACTGAACTCTTGTAATACCACATTTCTCCACGGTGGCGCTGAAGAGGAATTGGACCACGGCTTCAAGATCCCCCACTGGTTAAACTGATCATTAGGGGCCTCAGCAAGGGAACAAGTTGTTATAATTGTCAGTTTTTTTGATATGAGATCCCTAAAACCCCCCAAAAAACTGCAAAATGTAGATAATGGCTTTAATAACTAATTATCTGAATAATGATTAAAAAAGTGTAGGGTAATGAATGGTATCAGTAAGAAGCTTGCAATGAATTAGGACTATCTATGGCAGTTCATAAACTGGATCCCAGTAGAGTATAAATGCAACACTAAAGGAAACGTATGAAAGGGGTTTTCACACATTTCTGGCATTAAATGCGGCAAATGTGAGCGGGCTGTGCGCGAAACAAATGTGTGAGGTGCATTGTTCACAATACTCGACGCTTTTTAATGCGCCTAACATGTAGGTACTTTCTGGGGGTGTGTCAAACCACACTCGTATTATTAGACACATATATGATTGTGGTTCAGCAAAACTAGGTGCATTAGGCCATGTTCACACGGCTTAAAATGGGCCGTATTTCGGTCCGTAATTACGCGCCGGAGTGCGCCTATTACGGGCCGAAAACTGCCCAGTCATTACGGTAATTCACAGTTCTCATAGAGAACTATGGATTACGTCTCCTCTCCCCGCCCGGCGAAGCCGCCGGACAGGGAGATAATTGACATGTGAATTACTAGCCGCAAATACATGCTGCTAGCAATTCAAGTCTATGGGCCGGCGAAGTGCCGGCCCCCTGCTCAGTCCCCCGCCCCGCCCCCGGTCACATGGCGCAATTGCGGGGCGTAATTACGCCCTGCAAATACACCGTGTGAACCTAGCCTTACTGCTTAAACAGGCATTCCTTTTTCAATGTGGTCTGCCTGAGCCTGAGGAGTCGAAGTGGAGCTAGAGTTGCTGTTAGGGCGCATCCACACGGCAGTGGACAAATACCGGCCGGTTTGCCGGGTGGGGAGGGGGGGCGGCTTTTCTCCGCAATGAGCGGAGAAGAGCCCTACCCCCTCCTATTGAGAAGCACATCTTCTGTCCGGAAACCGTCCGACGGCAAAACCTGTGTAGTGGGGACTGCTGCACGGGTTTTCCATAGAGCAGAATTGTGCTAATTTTCGGGCGGTTTTTCAGGCGGTCTGAAAAACCACAAACCGGCTGAAAAAACGCCCAAAAACCCGTGCCGTGGGGACATGCCCTTAGGGGCAAAAAATGTCCATTATTTCTCAACTTACATTGTACAATAATAAAAAGTAATTTATGATAATTATCAAACTATATAAAATTTAATTTAATAAAAAAAATTATCATTTAAAATGTATATAAAAATATAGAATATCCCAAAAATATAAAAATATCTAATATCCTATAAAATGTATTTAAAATGAATAGAATCTAAAACTAATTTTACATTAAATAACCCACTGATGATGATGTTCAGATTTTCACATTTTTAAATTTTACTTCATTAAATTTGAAATGTATTTTTGCTGCTCTCACCCTTTATTCTACATACAGCAAGAGCTGTAGTCCACCAAGCAAGATCAGTACCATAGTTTCTATTCACTGACATGCTATTCTAATGACTTTTCTTTTAGTTCCAGCCTATCTATAGCCTTTATACACATTTGGCGCATTACTAATGCGGCAAAGTTCCGTAATGCGACTAACACACAGACGAGGCGTGTCGAATATTAGACACCATTTATAATCACACAAAAAACACTTTCATTTATTCAGGTGCATTATACACTGAAAACGAGATGCGATAATTCACTTCGAAGCACCTTCCTTCATACATGTCTCCCTAAGTGAGTCTGGTGAGCAGAGGTTGTTCAGTTCTCGGTGGGTGGTGTAATGGAGGGGGGTCTGTGGGCTGAAGTAGCTATGAAAATCTGGAAGTGGACACTTCATGTAATGGGGTAACCCATGAGTCACCAGGACTGGAAAACCGCTTGCATCTAAATATTCGAGACATGAGCTTGTCGCCCACAGCTCAATGATGTACAAAATATTTACTTCTTATAAGATAAATATCCCGGCGGTGCGGCGCGGGGGCCTAGGGCTGTGCGTGTCTGGGAGCATGGGATTTATGACATGTACAGCAAACCTGCACTGTCATCAGTAAAGGACCTCGGGCAAGATGATGAGTAAAACCTGGAGGCCACATTGTCAGCCAATGACAGGGGTTTACACTATGCAGAGGATCCCAATATATTTAATTGTCGGAGAGGGTGGGGGCACATACTTTCTTACTTGATGTAAAGTTGGCTAAAATAAGATAAAAAAAAAAAACAAGAAAAATAACGCAATAGCAAAAGCTCGGGATTTCGACACTGTAGGTGAGCACCCTGATGTAAAGTTACTTTTTTGCATTGTTACTTGGTTGTGTCAATGGCTTAGATGGTGTTAAAACTAATGGAATCCCATATAAATGAGGAGTGTTCACATCAAACTTCCACGGTGCACTTGGCTGTTCTGTGGATGTTCACATGGGTGGGAGTGCATTCACCTTGCATACCACGCAGATATCATAGGGCACAGTTGTGTGACAATTTGATTATGCTTACACATTGGACTTTTCCCATTGGAAGAATCTGACTTATAATCCTCTGCAGAAATCTGAGTCAATACCTCCGATTTCTGCCAAGGATATTTAGTTCACAGAGGCGATATTCACCTCTAATTTGGAATCCGAGGAGGATTCACTCAAAAGAATGGATTGTTTATTCTTTTTTTTTTATGCCGCGGATTTGAAATCTGTGTTGTAGTTTACGTTCAGATGAATGACAGTCAGATCACATTAGAATTTTAACGTGGAATCCATCGCATAAACTTACCTTAATATACACATGATTGACAGGCATGGAAAGAGGAAAGGATTCGTGAACACTTTAAGGCCATGTTTACACGGCTTATTCTGGGACGTAATTCAGTCCGTAATTACGCGCCGAAGTGCGCCAATTACGGGCTGAATCCGTCCCAGTAACTACGGTAATGCACAGTTCTCATAGAGAACTATGCATTACGTCTCCTCTCCCTGCTCGGCGAATACGCCAAGGGGAGAGATAATTGACAGGTCATTTTCTAGCGGCGTATACGCGCCGCGAGCAATGACTGTCTATGGGCCGGCGAAGTGCCGCCCCCCGCTCCCTCCCCTGCTCCCGCCCCGCCCCCGGCCACATGGCGTAATTGCGGGGCGAAATTACGCCCCGCAGTTAAGCCGTGTGAACACAGACTAATACATCCTGGGTGACCAAAAACAGCTCTCCACCACCATCAAAATGGCCAGCTGTTTCTTTAATTGAGGGAGGTGCTTTAAGGAGATGTAAAGTTTCCTGCACAGGTTGGCTATTTTAGGTTGCTCCTATAGAAGTGAATGGAAAGGACGGCTGCAAGCGCCACCCTCCTCATTATCATGTATGGTCGGCTCACAGCTAGCTGAGAGCTAACTTGTGCAGTGGACTTTATTTCGTGTGAACACCTCCCCTAAATTAAAGTAACAGTTGGCCATTTTGGAGATAGTGGAGAGCTGGAGGATGTAGAAAATCGTTTCCTCGTTCCATGCCTGTCAGTCATGTGTATATTAAAGAGAACCTGTCACATAGATTATGCCCACTGGCTGAGGACAGCACAAGCTAGTGTCAGACCTGCTGTTTCCAGCGTTGTGTCCCTTAGGGCTCGTTCACACAGCTTATTTCGCAACGGATTTACAGCCGTATTTAAGGCCGCAAATCCGTTGTGAAATCAGTTACAAACAAGTAACAGGCCATTTAATATTGGTTTTAATTGGAAATAGGTGTCGTCATTTAGACGACCCATATTTCCATGCCGGATTGCGGCCGCGGATTGTGGCCGCAATCCATCTGGAAAAACAATGTACATGTCACTTATTTCCGGACGGATTCACCCCATATATGAATGGGGATATGAAATCTGTCTGGAAATCAGTGCCATATATGTGCCACACTTAGTGACACTTATTTGCAACTGATTTGCAACTGATTTCGGAACGTATTTATGTCGGAAATCCGACGTGAATCAGTTCTGAAATCAGCCGTGTGAACATTGCCTAAATCTGTAAGATGCCGTAGTTTTAGAGTATTTAGTGCTCAAATCTGCAGTTTTCAGCCAGAAAAGTCATGAAAAGAGTCAGTTTTTTCAAACCCCGCCCACCTGAGGCTAGCCCCGCCCACCTCAACTGATAAACCTATTACTTTGAATAGGTAGAAACATGTGAATAACTGTCAGGTGGGCGGGGCTAGCCTTTGGTGGTCGGGGCTAGCACCTGCTCATGAATAAGATTTGAGGGATAAATGCTCTAAAACTGCAGCATCTTACAGAATAAGGGACACAGCGCTGGGAACAGCAGGTCTGACACTAGCTTGTGCTGCCCTCAGCAAGGGGGGCATAACCTATGTGACTGGTTCCCTTTAAGGTAAACTAGCTGAGAGTCGACCTGTGCTGTGGACTTCAGTGGACCTTACTTTGTGGGGACACCCCTTTAAGGAAAAAGTTAAAGCAGAGCTAATTATAATACAGCAAAATTCTGATCATCACACATAATCAGCAGAATCAGAAATACCATGGTGCTGAATTCCTGAAAAAAAAAAAACTATTGGAAGTCTGGCTTTACATGAGATTACACATTCATACACATGGATTTACTGCATACATCTTATCACTGCTGACATCCCTACTGGTCAGGCTTTGTGACATCCACACGCTGGTCCTACAAACTAAGGCTATGTTCACACGGCTTAATTGCGGGACGTAATTACGCCCCGCAATTACGCTGTGTGGACGGGGGTGGGGCGGGAGTGGGAGAGTGAGCGGGCGGCCGGCACTTCGCCGGCTCATAGACTATCACTGCTAGCGGCGCGTATACGCCGCTAGAAAGTGACAGGTGAATTATCTCCCCGCCCGGCGGATTCGCCGGGCGGGGAGAGGAGACGTAATCCATAGTTCTCTATGAGAACTGTGAATTACCGTAATGAATGGGCCGTTTTCAGCCCGTAATTTGCGCACTTCGGCGCGTAATTACGGACCGAAATACGGCCCATTTTAAGCCGTGTAAACATGGCCTTAGGGTAGGAATACATTGCGTTCTTTCGATGTGGGCTGTGGTGCAGCTTAGCACACACGCAGCCACTGATGGCTATACAAAATACATGCAAACTTATGTGGCTACATAGGGGTGTAGTTTTAGCTGCATGTGGCCGGCCACTCGTGTGTCCTCACCTGTAGGTCAATGTAGACTTTTTTTTTCTTTTATGGCATCTGATACTGCACTATCTTTATCAATTTAGGACTAAGGGGATTTTTATTTGGTGGTTTACTGGAATTTCATTGCATTGATGGTTATAAAAAGGTTTCATTCACATACCAGTGCTTAGTATTTAGGATATTGAAAAATATTTTTCTGTGTATATGTACTTCTATTTCAGTTTTTTTTAGCAGAAACAAGAAGACAGTCAGGCTAAGTGGCAAGTACAGTTTAAATTTTCTGCCAATTGCTTTCAATGTCTATTGACAGTAAATCTACATCAAAATCTGAATATGTGATGTGGATTTTGCCCCGCTATACTAAAATGGCTGCAACCTTCTTATGCAATATGAATTTTTACAATTTCGGTTCCGTATTGTATACATTTTTGTTCTACAAGTTGTCAATTACATTTTTGTTCCGCATTTGTTCTGTGTTTTGTTAAATAATTTATTTTGTTTGCTGTTTGATAATATTGCTGAAATATGGATGTACTGTAAAAAAACTGAACACACACAAACCAATGGAAGATACAAAAATGGAACATGTGCTTTTAAATTGAACCCACTGACTTTAAGGGGATGAATATGGTTCCAATGCAGAAACAATGGAACATGTTGTGTATTTAAAAAAAAAATAAAAAATAAAACATATATATATATATATATTATATATATATATATATATATATATATATATATATATATTATATTATATGTAAAATAAAAAAAGTCCACGGCACTCCAAAATGTATTCAAGCAATAAGGTCGTTTATTCCTCCATGCTCAAAAGAGCGACGTTTCAGCTCCCTCACAGAGCCTTTGTCAAGCATCTGTGAGGGAGCTGAAACGTCGCTCTTTTTAGCATGGAGGAATAAACGACCTTATTGCTTGAATACATTTTGGAGTGCCAGTGGACTTTTTTTATTTTGTATTTTGGACTTCTTGTTTTCGGAAAACTTTTTCTGCTGGCACCCTTTTTCTAATCTTTCATGTAAGTTCTTTGGAGTGCTGCTATTTTTTATATTTTATATATATATATATATATTATATATATATATATATATATATATATTTATATATATATATATATATATAAAATATATTATATATATATATTATATATATATATATATACATACTATATATAAATTGGATATGTGAATAAATCTATTTACCATATAATTACTGGCTACATTTTTCCCATCATGTGTAAATTCACCCTAAATTCGCATCGTTTTATTTTTATGATATCAATGTCATCCTGTTTTATGATAACAGAAATTAAAGTATAGGAGAAATGCTTTCATTGACTAACCAAAAGAATTATAATTTTCTCGGTAGCCAATGAACTCCTATGATACTATTATCCTTTTGGACACAGAAGAATTTAATAAATTTTGTAATGTAATAAAATGGTTTGGCGCAGCAAAGTTTATTTATAGCCTCCAGGGGGCGCAATGTACTCATCATTTCACCTTCTCTTTTACAAAGCAGTCTAATGTGAGATCTTTATATAGTAGAAAGTGATCACAGAGAGGAGACACCTGGTTTAAAAAGAGATGTGTAGCATTACCACTACAACTTGTGTGGTCAAATGTGCCCCCTCCATGTAGCAATTCCTGCAATGATCACATCACATCCAAAGCTGCAAGAATACCCAAATGTGCATAATATGTGAATGAGTGTTACACGGCATATTAGAAATGCTATAGATAACACTGCTAAGTCGTTGTAGCCAAGCCTATTATGTGTGATACTGTGTGCAAAGCTTTTGTATCTAAATTTATCAGTGCTAATGTCTTTGCAGATAGTATCAACCATAATAAGATGAGATACAGAGGCTTAGAGATAGTATAACATGTGACCTGCTTAGATACATGGGCTCAGCAGACAGTATTTATTATTATTATTATTTATTTTAAAGCGCCATTGATTCCAGGGCGCTGTACATTCGAGGGGGTTACATACATTAAATAAGTCAAACGAGTACAGTGATAAGGGATAATGACAATTGGCACGACAGAGGGAGAGAGGACCCTACCCGCGAGGGCTTACAATCTACAAGGAGGGGGAAAGAGACAGGAGGTGAGAGGCAGACATGTCTGTGGAGGAAGTAGTATCACACATGATAGGATTAGATACAGCAACACAGCAGACAGTATCACACATGATAGGATAAGATACAGCAGCTCAGCAGACATTATCACACATGATAGGATGCAATATAGCTGCTCAGTGGACAGTATCACACATGATAGGTTTAGATACAGCAGCTCAGCAGACAGTATCACAAATGATAGGGTTAGATACAGCAGCTCAGCAGATAGTATCACACATGATAGGATTAGATCCAGCAGCTCATCAAACAGTATCACACGTGGTAGGATTAGATACAGCAGCTCAGCAGACAGTATCACACATGATAGGATTAGATACAGTAACTCAGCAGACAGTACCACACATGATAGGATTAGATACACCAGCTCATCAAATAGTATCACACGTGGTAGGATTAGATACAGCAGCTCAGCAGACAGTATCACACATGAGAGGGTTAGATACAGCAGCTCAGTCGACAGTATCACATATGATAGGATGAGATACAGCAGCTCAGCAGACAGTATCACACATGATAGGGTTAGATACACAGCTCAGCAGACAGTATCACACATGATAGGATTAGATACACAGCTCAGCAGACAATATCGCACATGATAGGATTAGATACACAGCTCAGCAAACAGTATCACACATGACAGGGTTAGATACACAGCTCAGCAGACTGTATCACACATGATAGGCTTAGATACACAGCTCAGCAGACAATATCGCACATGATAGGATTAGATACAGTGGCTCAACAGACAGTATCACACATAACAGGTTTTGATGCTTTGTGTCAGTACATTGTACCCCAGGGATTAATCTATAATATTAAACTGGCCAAGCATCAGAATAATATCAGCGAAATCCGATGACAGGACTTACAGTCCATCTAATGCTTATAGGGGCCCCTTGACTCTCCCCGACAGCAGATATTGGGGGACGGGCAGCTGGATTTCAACATGCTCAATAATTTTATTCATCCTATTCAGAACAAATGCACACTCAGCTGGCAGCCATCTTAGGTTTGGTTCACATCTGCATTGTAGGTTCCTTTTGGGACCTCTATTACAGAGGTGGAAACAGGCCGTTTAGAAATAGACTACAACAGTGCTTGACAGACTCCATTGATTACAATGTGTTTCTCTGGATTTCTGTCGTTTTCATAGAACAAATAACGCAGCTTTTGTGCTTTGTTCTGTCATACATCATGGAGGTTCTAAATGGAACCTGTGATGCACATTAGAACCAGGCCTTAAGTGTATGGGCAGCTCTAAAGGGGTTTTTAAGTTTAGAAAATACGTGTTAGTCGGGGGGAGGAGGGTTATACAATAAACAAAAAACCTCACCTTTTAAACCCATTCATTCCAGCATTGCCGCCGCTTTCAGAGTATGACGTCATGTTAATTGCCAACAATGATCTGTTCCTGGATATACGGCACATCAGTGTTGAAGTCTGTGATTGACTACTGACCGCTTGAATGGATGAATTTTTTTTTTCTTAACAACCTACCTGACCGGCTGATGAGCTTTTTCTACAGATGGAAAACCCCTTTAACGTCCTTTTACACAGGCTAATACTTGGGTGAACCAATCAGCATATGAACCAATGCTCATTTGTTGGCTGATTGCGTTTTTTTGAATAAAATACAATCATTGTTGATCAGCAGCACATCTTCCAATGTAAACAGGTCATGTGCTGTAGACGAACCATGTATGTCTATGGGCAGGGAGGTTTGAATGAACAATCACAAGAACAATCGTTCATTCAAACCCCTCATGATAATTGACATGTGTAGATGAAAGAAAACGAGCTTTGATTGACTTTCTATGCTGTGACTGATGCTCACTCGTTAAGGCAATTTATCTGCCTATGACTGAGGAGGAGGAGACTTTATTGTAATGACCAAATGGTTGACTATCTTATCCTCTTTCCATGTTGCTGTGTCCTCCACCATGTCTCACGTGATTTGCATCTTACAAGATTCGATCCCTCCAGCTGAGGTTGAACTTTGTCAGCCATTTGCTGCTCTCTTTTCTGTGAGTGACAGATGTGTGATTACCTACATGACCAGAACTGTGGAGATTCCTAAGGTTTATGCCAATACTACCTTACCCTACCTTTCCCATCAGTACATATCTATCACCAGCAGAGCTCAAGTCACGTTCTGGCTCACATGACCATGAGCTAATCACTGGCCTCAGTGGTCATGTTCCATATATGCAGGCATGTAACCGCTGAGGCTAGTGATTGGCTCACAGTATTTTTTTTTTTAAAAACCATACAGCAGAAGTGTCAAACTCATCTTTCCCGTAGGCCACATCAGCAGTATGGTTGCCATAAGGGTGGCTGGGGTGCCTGGGTAGAGCAGTTTCACCGCCTATGAGTTGTTGAACAGCGAAGTGTGGAGGTGTGCACTTGTGCTCCGAATCCAAGATGGCGCCCACTGCCTGTGCTACCACTGCCACCTGTGCCCAGTGCATCTTATGGGGAAATTTGAGCTGGTCCTGTTGCTCTTGGACCATGCCCATCCCTGATTGCTGTGTCTAAGCTCGCACGGGCTCTCCCCAGTCTTCATATTTTTTTTTATCTTGGGTCGACATTTCAGGGGCTTTGGAACCAATTACCAGTTTTCTATAGAGTTATGGTTTCAACATACAATGGTCGTCCCGGAACCAACTAATAGTGTAGGCTGAGGGACTACATCCCAAAGCTCACACACATTTGCATTGTTTTGTGTAAAGAAGCCTCAAAATTAGATTTTACAATAGAAATTACAGCCAAAAGGACCCATTAGACATATTCACTGGGCTACATTGTAATAAACATGAGCTCCAGAGGTAAAAAAAACAACTCCATATTTATGTCACATGGCTGGACCATTGTAAATCTAGCACTTCTTGCCCTTCGTCTCTCCCGTACACCCTAATAGATTGTAAGCTCTTGCGAGCAGGGCCCTCACACCTTGTGTCTCATCTGTAAGTACTTTTAATGTGTAATGTCTGTACGTTTACCCTCCAAATTGTAAAGTGCTGCGGAATATGTTGGCGCTATATAAATAAAGATTATTATTATTATTGATTGCATCATACATTGACTCTAGTTGCATTTGTCTATTCCAATCTATAAAGCTAGGTACTCATACCATGTTACTGCATGCATTTTTGTTGAATGCAAGTGATCTTGGGATTTACTACAGTGTAAAGTATCTGAAGTAAATTATAAAACCACCTGCATTCAACAAAAACACATACAGTAACTCATGAAGTAATGTGACTTATGAACGCAGGTTCATTGTCTTGTATCATCTGAGGTTCAGGCTGCTGTCCTGTGTCTACAAATGCTGCAGCTCTGGTTGTTCAGATTGGCTGCTCAATATAAGCACAAGCTCAGCAGGTACTTATAACATGTTGAGATGATTTCTATTAGCCAATGACAGGATATTATAAACTACAAGTAATTAAACCACTGGTGAAAAAATTTACATTTTAGGAATGGCTGCACATAGACAAAGGAGCAGTGCCTTATGTTCTGGGATGTAATAGAGCACTGTCAGACTGCTGCGCGGAATAGGATATTGGCACCTTTCTTGTTTTGCAGTACTTTCTGGTTTGCAGAAGTTTCCGTGGTTCCGGAAGTTCCTGCCTAGGATGTGTGCGGGGAGCAGGCAGAGCTGCACGTTCTCCTCTGTGTGATGGATCAGAGCTTAGATCCTTCCAATCACTTCGGTATATAGAGTGGCAGCGCAGCAAAAGGAAAAACAAATTCCTGGCAGCAGCAATGAAGCACCTGTGTGTATACTCCATGCGAAATAGTGTCCTTTATTTCCAGAGGAAATATGTTTTCATTTTTCTGCCAAAATAAATGTTCTTGTTCCATTAATGTTCTGCGACAGGACCCACTTCAAGAAAAAGCTGCCCTGTAGGGCAATCCATCTTATTGCTGGCAATGGCGGCTGTAGGTGCATTAAGTGCAGACGTGGTGGAGGGATTAATCACACTGCTCTATTGTTTTTTATGGATGGAAATACACTTCAATAGCAGAGATGATATTTTGCTTTGGTCAGCTATGAATGAGTTAACACCAACGTTGGGATTTCCTATGGGGGAGGAAAGAAGGGAGGGGGGGATTATGCATCTAAATTAAAGTGAATTTGTACAACTACTGACATAAGATGCCACACTGAGTAGTTCATTACGTAACTATAGTTTTCTACACTATTTCTTTAACTCTTGTTCAATTCAATGAAAAGTCTTCATCTTTTACTGAAAATAGAAACAAAGGAGGACATGTATGAATGGGGCTGCGCCAGAAGTCTGGTGTATTTTCAACCCGACATCAGGCGCAGCCCAGTTCGCATTGGTAAAAAGCCTCCCGTACACCATTATCAGGGGCATTACAGAGCGCCCGCGGCACTTTGTAACGTGCCTGATTTCTGGGGGCGTGCGGGAGGCAGGGAACACTAGAACCGTACGTAGCTATAGATTTATAGCTTCACTACGGCAATTCTAGATGAATTACTACTGCAACAGGTAGAGCACTTTCAAAGTGGAATACCTGAGCCAGGAATGTCGTGCTAGCGCTAGAATACGCCTGATTTATGATCCACTGTAGAGCGGGTTCATAAATCAGGCGCATTCTATGCTATTGTAATGTGTATGAAATTTGGCGTTTGGCCCAAAGGATCTTTTTTTAAATTTTAAAAGCGTTAGCCACGCTCTCATTTTTGTAAATTTAATACACCACAAAACTTTGACAGTGGCATGTCTCTTTAAAATACTAACTGTCCCCTTTAAGAATAACATGGCAAGAAATTGAAAAACATAAGAATATTTATGTACCAAAGCACTACTGGGAGTTCTACATAGTGCCTAAGACTACACTGAAAAAAAGCAGCACTGCATGCAGGGTATTTGGTGGGACAGTGATCCCTGCGTCTGATGCACCCAAATAAATCTTTTGGGGAAAGACCCAAACAAGTAAAGTGAAAATGCCTCGAAATCCGTTGGCATTTTGACATTGCTGGACTGCACCGCTAGTTTTTGGCAGGTTTTTTGGCATTTTGGATTTCAGATTCCCGCCGGCCCAGTACATTAGGGCTGTGGGAACTCGATGTCGGTCCTGCGGAATATAGAACATATTCTATATCTCACCAGTCGGTTTTTGTTTTCAAAAAACCTCAGTAAAAAACACAGCACAGATTTCTATTGAAGTCTGCACAGCGCAGAGCACGGTTGGTTTTTCAGCAAATTCAAAATACTGAATCCGCTGAAAAACCGACCAAAATCCTGTGCTGTGCATACCTAGCCTTACCGTCAATAATATTTACCTGCAATCACAATCCTTAACAAATTTATTTCTGTTGATCCTAGTTACAAACCTTAGTTTCCTTTATTGAAAAACACATCAATAAATAACATAAATAAATACAGTAAATCACAAGATAAGTAAAGCTATCTGCAACTAAGTATGATGTACCGTCTAGAATCAAAAATGAATCACTGGAAAAATAGATGTAAAATTTTAAACCCTTTTAAAAGTAAAATAAGTAACAAAATCCTTAAAAAATTTAAAAAAAAAAGGTTTACATAAACGACAAATTGAATAAAAACCTAAAGTGGGGGGGGCCAAAGAAACCTACTACACCCAATGTAAAAGACTGCCTATCAAACAATATGGGGGACAATAAGGAGGCCCCCCGGGAACTTTGACTTTAACACCCCGGTGCTTCCCCGATTCGGGGGCCAAAAGATCACCCTTTTTAGGTTTGTTTTAATTTGTCGTTTTGGCAAACTTCTTTTTTTGGTTTTTATGGATTTTTTAGTCTGTTTTTTGATTTTTTAAAAAAAACGACAGACATAAACACAAATCATAATGCAAAAAATACAAATCTAGATATATAAAAAAGAACAAAAGCTATGTAAGTGAAAAAAAATTTCGGTTAGTATATTAAAAATTTTTTTATTTGGGCCTAAGTGGTCCTAAAATCCCCCGGCCCCGTAAAAACCAAAATACAAAATTTCTTTAAAAATTTTGGGACAATCTTAACCCTATTACAAATCAATATAATATAAAAAAAAAAGCAAAACAACCCAATGTCGACTTTTCCCCAAGAACAAAAAGCAAAATCAGTTTTGGGACCCGCAAGTATAATTTTCCCCTTTATTTAGCACAAAACCAAAAAATAGGTGTAGGCCCTTAGCCAAACAGCAAGAAAGGAAAAAGTCATAAAAAAATTACTTATTGTTTAACTTATATTTTTATGTCAAACACATTTTTTATGAATTTTTGGTTATTTTTTTAGTTTTCCATATCACTTTCAATATTTTTTTTAAATTGTTAAGTTCTACAGTTTTCACTTTGGCCACTAAGTCTAATAATAGTCTCACCCTTCCTGTTCTGTAGAGATGATTTTCAGTAGTCTGCTCTGATCATGCACCAAGCAGATTAAATTATTAAGGAGACCACAATGTGGTATAGATTAACACAGGATCCCCCCCAGTCACAAGAGGAGATGTCACAAGCTCTCCCTCTCCACCTCCTGCACACAGGATTTTTCCCAAGGTCACGGAGCATGCTTAGAAACTCTCCTATAGAAGTCAATGGGACTGAGTCAGTCTTAAGGTCTCCTTTGTGCATTAAGCTGCTGAATTAGTATCTCTCTGATATGCTGTTAAAAAAGTGCGAGCAAAAAAAATGCTGTCCCGCAAAATCTTATACAGACAAATCCGGTAAACGGAGAAATCTACAGTCAGAAAATTATAACGGCTAAGAAGAAAAAAATATGTTTCAGGATCTTGTTTTAATAAGTAAAAAAAATTTGGAGACAGATTCCCTTTAAAAGAAAAAACACCACTCAACCTTTTGTACTCCAAAGATTGTATCTTCATTATATCACCAAGAATGTTCCAAACCGTCCATAGGGAGGATTTCCACTTTGTCAAAACTTCACACTGTGCATTCCTTGTGCAGAATCTAACCACTAAACTAAGAATAAAGTGCTCAGGTCCCAACCTTTACATTTACTGTATGCTTCATAATCCCATTCTGCATAGGAGAGACTGGCCAGCCAAAGCTAGCCGACAGAAGTCTCCACTCTTTTGTAAACTACTGTATGAAAGTCCCTGTAGAAACAGTACCAAATCCAAAAACTTTAAGGGCATGTCCCCACGGCACGGGTTTTCGGCCGGTGTTTCAGCCGTTTGCGGTTTTTCAGACCGCCTGAAAAACCGGCCAAAAATGTGCACAATTGTTGCTCTTATGAAAAACCGTGCGCAGTCCCCACTGCAACAGGTTTAAGCCAGCGGTTTTTCCAAAGCGGGCTAAACCGCTCAAGAATCTTTGAGCTTGTTTTCATTCTTCCATCACTTTCCGGACAGAATATGAACTAACATCAAATGGGTTGTAGGGGTGGCAGTTCTCCGCTCATCGCGTGAGGAAAAAGCCGTCCCCCGCGAGACGTGGGGGAAGGCCGCATAACCGGTACGAATTCGCCCAGGTAATAGCGACCGGTTATTGTACCACTGCCGTGTGAACGCACCCTAAGGGAATAATCATAGAAGCCAAAAGCTGTAACCCGTGGTGTAGATCCTTGGGTGAATTTGACCCAACATTATGCTTCTTTGCAACATCTCATTCCTACTCAAACCCCTTTAACCTTTCTCTTTTCCTTTCGCATCTGTATAAAGCAATCATCATTCAACAGTTTTACCTTATATGGCTCACTATTTTCTAGAATAAAAGTTTTTCTATTTTACAAGTCCATGATATCCATTTTAGGTTGTTTATTCATTGTGGTCTCTGTTGTTTGGAAACACTGTTGGCAGTCCAGCTCTTACTTCCCTTAAGGCTATGTTCACACGGGCAAATCTCGGCACGCATTTCGCGTCGTATTTGCGCTCTAATACGAGCAAGATGCACTGAAATTACGGTAATCCATAGTTCTCATAGAGAACTCATAGAGAATTGCATTGTACGCGCGGGGAGATAAGTGACATGTCAATTACTTGCAGTGAATACGCGCCGTGAGCAATGCATGTTAATGGGGCTGATCAGTGCTACTCCCAAATCAGCCGGCGTAATTACGGCCGTACTGTACACACCGCAATTACGCCGTGTGAACATAGCCTAAATCCTAGCATGTACCGGTTAGTTCTGGCTTCCTCATGCTCACAGAGGCACGTGGGAATTGTAGGTGGATATTAGTTCCCAAGCCTGCTGCATTCCCAATTCTTCTTCATTTAAGGTTAGTTCACTTGATGGATTTGTTGAGAACAGTACTGCAGTTACTTCTGGTTACAATGGGCCTAGGAGGTTTGGGGTCACATCGCTGCAACAACTCATCCTTGTGTCCACTGCTGATAATGGTCCTTCTCCTGCTGGTTGCTGACTGCTCCTGCCTCCCCACCAATTTAGTCTTAGGAATAGGAGTTGGGGTCTTCCTCTTATTGCTTATACTGAGCTTCCTACTGTCCTATGAGGAAGGAGAGAGTAGGTCTTGGTAGGCAGCTGGATTTTGTCCAAGCTCAGAGTGCACCAAATGCTATGAACACAGAATGTAATGTAATGGCTGGAACTGGTATACTCCAGAGTTGCATTCTCTATTCTGCTGATGGAGTCACTGTATACACACATTACATTATATTACTTGTCCTGTATTTATTCAGAGTAATTAGATCAGCAGTAAAGGCATGTTCACACAGCATGTTCAGTCCATGTGAACATGCGTTATTAGATGTGTGTTTGGGTCCGTCTAGACCAGGGGTGGGTAATTCATTTTCCTCTGGGGGCCGCATGAGAAAGTGGGATGGTTTTAGAGGGCCGGACTAATTTAAAAAAGAAAACTAAAAATAAATCATAGGATGAACAGTGAAAAATTTGTTTTTTGTACCCTCAGTAAGGCAGGTATATAAAGCTCCCTTCAGTAAGGCAGGTATATAGATACATCCCCCAGTAAGACAGGTATATAAAGCCTACCTCAGTAAGGCAGGTAAATATGGCTCCCCTAAGTCAGGTAGGTATATCGATATATGTCCCCTCAGTAAGGTAGTTATATAGAGATATGTCCCCTCAGTCAGGCAGGTATATACATCTTCCCTCAGTAAGGTTGGTATATAGATATATGTCCCCTCAGGCAGGCAGATATATAGATATAGCTTCCCTCAGGCAGGTATATAGATATATGTACCCTCAGTCAGGCAGGAATATAGATATAGGTCCTCTCAGGCAGGTATATAGATATATATATATATAGGTCCCCACAGGCAGATATATAAATAGATATAGGACATCACAGGCAGGTATATAGATATATACAGGTCCCCACAGGCAGGTATATAGATAGATATAGGTCCCCACAGGCAGGTATATAGATATAGGTCCCCCCAGGCTTTTATATAGATAGATATAGGGCCCCACAGGTAGGTATATAGATAGATATAGGTCCCCACAGGCAGGTATAAAGAGAGATATCGGTCCCCACAGGCAGGTACATAGATAGGTAAAGGTCCCCTCAGACAGGTATATAGATAGATATTGCTTCCCTCAGGCAGGTATATAGATAGATACAGGTCCCCACAGGCAGGTATATAGATAAATATATGGACTCACAGGCAGGTATATAGATATAGGTAACCACAGGCAGGTATATCGATAGATATAACTCCCCTCAGGCAGGTATATAGATAAATATAGGTCCCTTCAGGCAGGTAAATAGATATAGGTCCCCAAGGGCAGGTATGTAGATAGGTATAGGTCCCCACAGGCAGGTATATAGATAGATATAGCTCCCATCAGGCAGGTATAAAGATAGATATAGGTCCCCTATGGCAGGTTACCGAAATTAAAAATAATAATAACAATAATACTCACCTTACCTGCTTCCAGCCAATCGCGTTTCTCTTCAGCCCGACACTGGCAGCGTGACGTCATCACGCCACCAGCGCTGGGACGCTCTTCTGGCAGCTCCTCAGGCCGAGGAGAGGCAGCGGCGCGATGAGCTTACTTCATCGCGTCACTGCCCAATTCACAAATACAGGGGATATTAACAGTAGCGCTGATGGCCCGCCACGGCCTCTCGGCACTGCCCAACCGTGGCGGGCCTTCAGCGCTACTAGTAGTAGACCTGGGCATCGTACACTGCAGGCTGCATCCGGCTAGCTAGCGGGCCGGTTGCGGCTAAGAGGTCGTACAATGCCCAGGTCTGGCCTAGACCCAAACACGGTTCTAGCAATGCACAGTGTGATTTTACATTGCTTGCAATGTAAAACATGCATCAGCATTCAGACGAATGATCGCTGATGCATTTCTCATTGCATCTTTCGGATCTGTTTTAAGAATTGACATGTCAATTCTTGATCTGAAAGATGCAACAGGAGCCCTATTTAAAACTATGGGGCGCAATCCTGCTGCAGCCAAAACGCATCCAAACAAGCACCTGCGTGTTGGATGCATTTTGGATCCGATTGACGCTGCATTTTTGGATGCGATTTTCGGATCCAAAACGGATCCAAAATCAGATCCAAAAACGCTGTGTGAACATACCCTATGTCTGCTTGTCCTTGGTAGCTGCCTGATGTGCCATGATGATTGCCACATGTCCAATAACATGAAAATGTATAAAACCAAGTATAAAATGTGTCCAGTTCTTGCAGATGTGGTAATTACTGTAACACAACCGTTACATGTACAAGACTTATGCGGTGCATATGTACATACATAACAAGGTAGACTATGCAAATTGCAGAAGTATGGTTTGGATTAATCTACTTTACAAATTGTAGAACTGTAGTTTATATTAACCTACCTACAGAATTCTCCATTATGTAACCTTTCATTAACCCTTTTGCTCGTTCTCTGTAAATGATTAGTCCTACACCAAGATTGCCAGCATACAAAATTATACAAAAATATTTACCAGAAATGATAAATCATAGTCTTTTAATTGATAATTTTACAAAAACAAGATAAACATTGAGATGAAACAAATCCAAATGAACCACAGGCAGTGCATAATTATATATAAATAATTAGTTCATGTATAATACGTTGAAAAAGCTTGACAAGGTAAAAAAATAAAATCAGTCAAAATAATCCTCCCACAAGTGATGCTACTGCATTGCATCATTACATATATGCAAAAAGTGCAAGTGCCATGTAAATTAATAAAAATAAACAAGATGACTATAACTAATATTCAAATATTACATCCTAGTAAGTATACACTACTCTAGGCCAAGATGCACTTTTCGATAATTTTTGATCACTTCCTGATGAAGGTGGACAAGACGTATGTCTAGGTGGAAGTCTTGGCCCATGGGTAGTATGTATGAATTGAGATCAATTATACTCCTCTTATTTATTTTTTATTTATTTACATAGCACTTGCACTTTACATGTATATATACACACACATATTTATTGTGCCTGTGAATATTTATTATATATTATAATAACTATTCATTGGTACATAGCAATAGCACTACTATTACTTGGGGTGAATTACCTTTTGATTCTATTTTTTACCTTGTTACACTTATTCTATATATAATTTATGAACTAATTAGTGACATATAAATATGCACCTATGATGGTTCTTTTGTATTTTTATTTTGTTTTTATAAAATTATCAAATAAAATACTATGTTTCATAATTTCATTAATGTGTGTGATCATTTTGTATTCTGACAGTCTCGATGTAGGACTAAAGGTGACATGTATGATTCTTCGTGCCCAGGTGCCATTTTTAATACGCCTAAAAGTAGTGTAGAATGTGTCTGAATCTATGAACCTGTTCTACTGCAGGTCATAGGTTTAGCACTTTCTAGCTACAAAGCGACACTTCTGGCTCAGGTAGACCACTTTTAAAGTGCTCTACCTGTTCCATCAGTAGTGCGCCTAGATTTGCCGTACTGAAGCTGTAAATCTGTAGCTTTGTACGGTTGTAGTGCACCCTGCCTCCCGCACGCCCCTGGAAATTAGGCGCATTAGAAAGTGCCACGGGCGCTCTGTAACGCACCTGATATTGGCATCCAGCTGATTCTAGCGCAGCCCTGTTTATACATGTCTCCCTAATTGTATAATATTGAGTGCCATGGAATTATGTAATACCAGAGGCGTAACTTCAAGCTCTCGAGCTCTAGTGCAAAAAGTGAAATGGGGCCCCGGAGTTACTATGTGCCATTTACAATACTGGTGTCTTCTTATGTGGCAGAAGGGCTTTTGGGCCCCCTCAGGCTGCAGGGCCCGTAGCAACTGATACCGCTGCAGCCCCTATAGCTATGCCCCTGTGTAATATTTAGTGAAATACTGTTACTAATTCTTGATTTTGTTGGTGTATAATTTTCTGTAAATGATGTAGACATGCATCTTCTGAGTTAGTTGTCTCAAAGAGCTCCCCATCTTTACCATGTACCCTGGCTTTAAGCAGTTTGTACCATGTACCCTGGCTCTAAGAGGATGTTGCCTGGATGGAGTTTAATTCTTTCATGTTCTAGCCAAGGTAGGAAATAAAGTAGGATGTCTCTTGATCTTAGACTCATTGCCCTAATTGGAGAAGTAAAAATATCACGGAAACCTCACCCCAGTGTCAACCTTTCGGTTAAGATCACATGTTGCAGCCTCGGCATGGCCACTGTAGGCCAAGGATCAACGTTCACCATTGACATCATCATTGGAAGTAAAATGAACAAGGGGGAAGGAAGGATGGATGTAGATGCAACATCTGGATTTATTATTGGTTTATATTCCATAAATTGAACCCCTGTAGTTGCCGTGTGGTCTTTAGAGAGTGTCCTTATGCACCATTATTTGGAGAGCAACCTCATGTTCATTATTGCTATGTGCAACCCCTGTCGTCTATGTGTTTTGTACCACAGAGTAAACTAAGTTACAACGCAAACAATAGCAAAAACTACCAAGGTGATAATAACTATTATTGCTTAAAAAAGGCTAGTTAAAATATCACATTTAATAATACTGATTGAGAACAACTCCAAGACGTAAAAAGATTGTGCTATGTCCCAATTACAAGGGTCATAACAGTGCCTTATTAATCAGGAAAATAAGGTATATTACCTCTATCCGCTATACACTAAGACCACTAATAACACAGAAGGATGAATCATAAATAAACTTCACAGATGTTGGCACCTGTCAGCGCCAACGTACATACATGTAACCCATAGTGTGGTGCGAGTCATCATGTATCAGTGTGCACATGATAACCAACGTGCATATATACCTACCATGTTTTAAGGTATATGCTCGCTATATCACAGGTAACTTAAAAACATATACTGTATGGTATCCTGTGTAAAGGGGTATGTCTTCTTTTTAGGGATGGTGATCATTACACTAGAGATCTTGTGCCTTCTACCACTGCCCAGACAATGTTCACATCTTTCTTGGAAAAGTGACCACCTAGATTTGGGGTCAGATTCTGTAGGTGCCCATAAAGGCAGCACATGGCATGCCTAATACCTTCCCTTATTTAGTCTGATCACATTTTTACACCATGTCACTGTATTCACCTCTGATCAATTATGTATAGAGAACTCTATGTTCTAAATCCATATTTCTCTACTACCACTGGACTGTCTTCAGAGGATCCCTACTCTAATTTTCACTGAGTGTAACATGATCCCCCCTGGTTCCTCCTGTGCCTGCTGACTTCTCAGTGAAGAATTACTCCCCTGGGGGTATCTGAGAACACAAAGAACATGTTGTAAAACAATAAATTCTCCTTAATGTCTTAATTTGTGCCAGAAAAATCCCTGTGGGTCTTGCCATTACCACTGTATCTATTCAGAGTGAAGACGGTGGCTGACCCATTAAGTCCATCAATGTCTAAACCACTGGCAACAAAAGTGAGTACACTCCTAGGTTAAAATGGACAAATTGTGCCCAAAGTGTCAATATTTTGTGTGGCCACCATTATTTTTCAGAGCTGTCTGAACTCCTTTGGGCATAGATTTCACTAGAGCTTCACAGGTTGCAGCCACTAGAATCCTCTTCCACCCCTCCATGATGACATCACGGAGCTGGTGGATGTTAGAGACCTTGCGCTCATTCCACTATTTGAGGATACCCCACAGATACTCAATAGGGTTTAGGTGTGGAGACATGCTTGGCCAGTCCAGCACCTTTACCCTCATTTTCTTTAGTAAGGCAGTGATCATCTTGGAGATGTGGTTGGGGTTGTTATCCTGTTGGAATTTTGTCCTGCAACCCAGAAAGGAGAGGATGCTCTGCTTCAGTATGTCACAGTACTTGTTGGAATTTCCACAGCTGGCAGCACTCCTGCAGCAGCAAACTGTGACACTCCTACTACCATACTCAACTGTAGGCAAGACACACTTGTCTTTGTGCTCCTTACCTGGTTGCCGCCACATGCGCTTGACACTATCTGAACCAAATTAGTTTATCTTGGTTTCATCAGACCACATAACATGGTTCCGGTAACCCATGTCCTATGTCTGCTTGTCGTCAGCAAACTGTTTGCGGGATTTCCTGTGCATCACTGTTAGAAGAGGCTTCTTTCTGGGATGACAGCTATGTAGACCAATTAGATGCAGTCTATGGTCTGAGAACAGGGTAATCCCCCACCCCTTTAAACTCTTCAGTAATGTTGTCAGCACTCATATGGCTATTTTTAAAAGACAATCTCTGGATATGATGCTGAGCACATGCACTCAACTTCTTTGTTTGACCATATTGAGGCCTGTTCCGAGTGGAATCTGTCTTGCTAAATCTCTGTATAGTCTTGGGCTCTAAGCTGCAGCTCAGTTTCAGGGTGTAGCCCAGGCCATCTTTATGTAGAGCAAAAATTACTTTTTTCAGATCTTCAGACAGTTCTTTGCTATGAGGTGCCATGTTGAACTTCCAGGGACCAGTATGAGAGAGTGTGAGAGCGATAACACCAAATTTAACACACCTGCTCCCCATTCACATCCAGGGCCGTCTTTTCCACTGGGCAGGGTAGGCGGTTGCCCAGGGATCCCGTGAGCATAGGGGGCCCTTCGGGCTGCCACCTACCCTGCCCAGTGGTGCATCTTTAAGCTGCACCGCTGTATCTCCTAGGCCAACAGCCCGTAGCTCTGCCTAGGAAATCCCCGGGAGCAACTCGGGTTTGGGCGCGTGATGATGTAATGTTTCTGTCTGAAACCACCCCCGGAAAAGGGCCCCCCCGGCAGGGAGTGCAGATAGGTGAGTAATATTTTTTTTTCAGAGGGGCTATAAACAGGGAGTCTTTCACCTACAGTGGGCCTAAACCAAACAGGGGTCATCAAAGGGAGCATTTACCTTTTAAAGTCTATAAAATCTACCTAAAAGGGAGCTAATATACAAAGGGGTAGTATATCTACCTGTACCTACAGGGGGCAGTATACCAGCCTATAGGGGGCAGTATGTCTACCTACAGGACGCTGTATAACTACCTGCAGGGGCAATTAGCAAATTTGTGCCTAAGGGATATTTTTAAAAATTATAATAATATATATATTTTATATTATAAATATAATTTAAACAAATTTGTGCTACAGGAGGCTGCATATCTTCAGCTGCTTTTCTGATGCATTTTTGGATGCATTTTTTGTGCAGAGAGGCACAGCAATTAATGCTGAACATTTCTGCACAAAAAAAGCACCCAAAAACACATAAAAAAACTTCCCAAAAAATTGCTCTGTGAAAGCACCCTAATGGAAAAAAACATGTGTATCCTCTCTCTTGAATAGTAATTAAACTTAGTTTCAGTTTCTTTCCCCTCTATAAGAAACTATGAATCTAATCCCTTTTTGGACAGTCAAAGAAGGACATTTATGTTTTTTTTTGAGTATAACATAGATTATTTTAATTTGCATCATATCATAGCTTTTTAATTTAAAACAAGCACAATTCTCTTCCTCTGTCGGGGGGAAAGGGGGCACTAATGCCTTCTAACGGGTCACTAGGAATAGCAAAGCTGATTGCAATCACGCTGTAGAACCACCCACCCTGCCATAAGTGGAACGTGAAGTCGGGGTGAAAAGCAGGCCTGTAAAATGCAGGGAAACACCCCTTAAAGGCGTAAAAAGGGTTTGGTTAAATTACGGGTTGTCCTTGCAAAAAAGGGGCACTTGGGAAACAGGGGAACTACCATTGTTCTTCTTCTGGGGTTTTCTCTCAGCATTTGACAGTGTAATCACCACTTTTTCTGCTCACGCTATTGGTCTCTAGGACATCTCCTCTCTTGGGGTTTTTTATCTTTCTTCCCATCACTCATTTAGTGTTCATTTAAATTTCATTTCTTCTCCCCCCCCCCTCTTGCTTTGGGGGTTTCCCCATGGGTCAGTTTTAGCCCCCTATTCTTTTCATCTCAAACCCATTGGCAAACCATCACCATATTTTTTTTTTCAGACCTCTTATCATGACACTCTTATACACCCCCCCTTTCCCTTGAATCCCCTTGCCTTGCTTCAAAACACCGGTAACTGACTGTCCACTTCCTGACATCACGTCCTCTCTCTATTTCAAACTAAACCTCAATAAAACTGAAATTCCTGTCATTCCGCCATCTACTAACCAACCCAACTTTGTTACTTCAGTGTGTGGTGCTACCATAGCTCATAGCCAGCAGGCCCACAGTCTTGGCCTCATACTAGATCCCAATCTGTGCTTCACTCCCTATGTTTAATCCCTTGACTGCACTTGTCACCTGCAACTCAAGAACATTTCCTGAATCCGTCCTTTTTTTTTTTTACTGTGAAAACAAATCAAACTCTTATTGTTGCCTTTATACACTCTCGTCTTGACTACTGTAACTCCCTGCTTATTGGTCTCCCTTTTTGTAAAATCTCTCCTCTCCAATCTGTCCTGAATGCAGCAGCCAGGCTCATCTTTCTTTCCAGCCGCTATACTGATGCTTCTGCCCTGTGTCAGTCACTGCACTGGTTGCCTATTCAGTACAGAATACAACATAAACTAATCACTCTCACCCATAAAGCTCTCCAAGTTGCTGCACCCCCTTCCATCTCCTCCCTCATCTCTGTCTAACACCGTACCCAGTCTACGGCAATGCACGGCTGCAAACTATTGGCTACAAGATAGGGAAGTATTTTACAATGGCCCTTAAAGGGATGTTCACACCATAGACTTTGATGGCATATTGCTAGGATATGACATCAAAGTCTGATAGAGGTGGGACCCATACCTATCTTCGAAAGTTTCATCTCAGAATGGATAGCACAACTCTCCATTGAGTCCCATGGGAATTCTGAGTACAGCCTAACACACTGCTCACTTATACTCAGAAATCAGATAGAACAGAATGTAGAGTTGTGCGCAAGCGAGACCAGCTTTCCATTCTGAGCCGAAACTTTCAGGGGCTCATTCCTGAGCACCTAACATAATTTGATAGCATATCTAGCAATATGCCATCAAAGTCTATGGTGCGAACTCTTCTTTAACAGGTGCAGAATTTTAGCTTAATTCTAATTGGTGCAGCAGATAATTGGACCCTGCAGCAGGCAAGACATGCTAGGGATTGTAGTTACAAGTTGTACACCTCTTCTCTATGTTGTACTATGGCCATTGGTCATCACTTACGATTATCAGGGTCCAATATTATGAGCTGGCAAGGCATCAATAGTAAGAAAAGTCATTAAGCCATCGTCGCCTCCTTGGTTCATTCGTCTGTGTTACGCTCCATGTGCCAATCACTGCTGGATTTGCATGTGGCGTGCACTTGTATCTGACTTGCCAGTGTTCTACTGTTTGCTCTGCAGCTTTGCAGACAAGGAAACCACTGAACACAGGAACATAAACACAGGTACAGAAATATTCAACCGCCCTGATGTCATCGCTGCGTTCCCGCCAAGTCCCGGCCGCAGGGCGATTGTCAACAGCCGCCTTATGCTCCATGTCTGACGTTTTTTTCCAGTGGCAAGAAATGACAACATTAGACACCAAAACAAACCTTCTATGTGAGAAAGGGGCCATTGAACAACAAGTCCCAACATTGTCTGCTAAGTCATAATGTCCTGCATGGCATTTATTGTTAAAATGGTTGTTTTTAAAACTACAACTCTCAGCATCCCTAATTGTGATATAACACTATAAAAAATGATATGGTATTGTTTGGGCAGTGTCACATGTATGTCATATTTGCAAGTTATTATGATGTATGGTTGTTGTCAGAATAAAATGTCCATGCAAGATACGTTAATGATGTAAAGAAGGCAACAGAGATAAATGAGATCTACACAGAAGAATAAGCAGGTTAGACACACAAAATATTCAGGGAAAGGAGTGTTCTGATCTTGTGGGAAGTCATATACTTCGGTTATGTTCACACAGAGGTTTTGAAGTTTACATTGCTATATAATACTGAAATATTCTGCACTGAAAAATCCAACACAAACCCCTTCTCGCTGCAGGGATTTTTATCTATGTCACTTTGGTTTTTCCTCTCCCCCTTCCATGACTCTTATTTTTCCTTCTACATAGCCATATGAGGGTTTGTTTTTTCTAATTTATTGTATCATATAACATACTGGGAAACCCCAAATATTCTATGTGGAGTGGAATTTGAAAAAATGAAAAATTGCGCCATAGAGGGGTTCGTTTTCATGAATTTCACTGTGTGGTATACTAGTAAATGACATATACATTTTTTTCTGATGATTCTGATGATACCAAGATATTAGCAGTTTTGCTATGTTTTATTACTTTTAAAGTACATTCAGTTATACTTTTTAAATTTGCTCTCTAGCGCCATTTTCTCAGACATTTTCATGATTTTTTGGAATATCGGCTATTTGTTCGCTATTCATATTTTTGCTTTGCATATTGTGCATCCTACATACTGAACATCACATTGTTAGCATCATATAATATAAACTACATGTTGTGTGTTGCAATTTGAGAAGCTTTCATTCTTTACGTATTTATTTTGTCAATGGTGACAAAATATTTTTCTTACACATATTTCAACACCCACCACCACACTAGTAGAATTTGTCTTGTACTAGCTATGTTTTAGTCTTCGGTTCCTGAATACAACAAAAACTAGGTGGTAAAGCTTCACCCAAAGTATGGCTCCCTCATGAGACACAGCAAATTCCTGTGTTCAAAGATATTAACAAGAACATTATCCTGGTATAATATAGTTACAAATTTTAGAATGATGTTTTTAATTTGAGAAAAATCTTTACTTTATGGAGTGGAAGACTGTAGAATTTTGTGTACTGGATGTGTTGTTTCTGTTTTGATTTGCCTTTTTATCCAACCAAAGAACTTGACGTGAAATCCCACAAGTTCTGACCTTTGCTTCATTTAGCATCCATTTCCGATAACCCTTATTTTTCAATCTGTCATTCATGTTGACAATTTCAACCTTTTTTTTCATAATCTGTAATGTTGAAGCAGAGTCTCTTGGCCCTTATATATCCTCCTATTGCAATGGAAGCAATAGTATAAGAGGTATGACAACTATTAGCTCTTAGTATCGTATTGCCTGCAAATGGTTTTCTGTATAGGGTGGTACTGACAAGCTTACACTTAGCCTTAACCCCTTAACGACCGCGCACCGTCTTTTGACGGCGGCCGGTGCGGGTCGTTTGTCTGCAGCGACGTCTTTTGACGTCGCTGCAGACATCGGGGTTTGCGGCGCCCGGTGCCGCAGCTGCGCTGGGATCGGGGCTGAACTACACAGCCCCGATCCCAGAGCAATGTCCTGCAGGGATCGGGAGCGGAGGAAACCTCCGCAACCCGATGCTTTAACCCTTTGATTGCGGCGGTGCGTTACCGCAGCGCAATCAAAGGGACCCCTGCTCCCGTCGGTGATCGAACACCCGGTGACCCGAAAAGAGCCCGGGGAACGGCTGCACAGTCAGCCCTGGGGACCTAGCGTGGCCCCCAGAGTTTGTCTGTGTATGAAGCCAGTGATTAGGACGCACTGTGTGCTGTCCTAATCACTGCCTGTGTCAGACTGACACAGATTAGCATGTAATTAGCATATATGAATATGCTAATACATTACTAAGTGTAAAAAAAAATTTAAAAAAAATGTTAAACAGTTCTCCCTTCATGGAGTAAAAAAAAAGTACAAAAAAAACATAAAAATGTAAAAAAAAAAATAAAAAAAATAAATAATAAAATAAAAATAAATATTTAATAAAAAATAATTGTACATAAATTACACGCACAAAAAAACCTACACATATTGGTATCCACACGACCGTAATAACCTGTAGAATTAATCTAACAAGTTATTAAGTGTGAAATGTTAATGGGGTAAAAAAAAAAATGAAAAAACAAAAAAAAGTTTTGGAAAAAATAAAAAAAAATACTGCAATTATTTAAAAGTGTACTTAAACTATTTCCCTTATAAAGTACAACTTGTCTTGAATAAAACGAGGCCTCATCCAACTGCGTCATTGAAAAAATAAAAAAGTTACAACTGTTTAAATGCAAGGAGGCCAAAACTAAAAAAATGTTCTGGTCATTAACTACTTTTCAGGCGTTCGGCTTAAGGGGTTAAAGGAATTTTCCCACTGTGTAGTTTCACAGTCATAACCAGCTTTTTTTTTCACTCTGCTCTCCTTAGGCTGTGGATGGTTCTATAGCAGTGATTAGCAGTGACATCGGCAGTGACAACGGCAGAGACTGTGGGGGTGCGGCTGTGGGGGGTTCTGTGGCTTCCTTAATATTGGTGGCAACGGTTTCAGACATCGGAGAGGTGGTGGGAACATCACATTGTAGCCTATCCGCCGTTGCTCCAATGTCTGACCAATATTGGATCTATTTTTTTCAAATAAAATTGGCTTATTTAAATACATTTTTTGTGCAATTTGTGTGTGTTTTTTTCCATGTAATTCCAGTGATAGAAATGGAGGTATCTGACAGACGCCTCTTCATTTCTATCGCTTGGGCTTGTTGTCAGCCAATGGTGTTTTTTGTTGCCCAAGGCTGACGCTAATCCCATGTCACTATTACCCCAGTACCGAATGCACCAGGGATATTGGGAAGAGCTGGGTGACCGTCAGAAGCGGAGCCTCTAATGTGATGGTCCACTTCCAGAGCAACTGCAGGCTGATATTTTTAGGATGGGAAGGGACCATTATCAATGGTTCTTCCCATTCTGATAGTATCCGGCTGCAGCTGTCGGTTTTACCTTGGCTGGTTGTGGACAATGGGGGGGATCCCACGTTGTTTTTTTCCTGAAAATGTATATTTTTATTGAGAATCTAAACACAGGAATCCACTCTTATGATTACAGGAGTTGCCCACTTTAGGATTCTTGAAAAAAGAAATGATTTTTGAAAAAAATTAATGAAGTGTGGTCTCCTCCATTTTCCATAAACAGCCAAGGTAAAACTGACAGCTGCAGCCTGCAGTCCCTTCCCATTATAAAAATACCAGCCCGCAGCCACCCCAGAAGCGGACCATCACATAAGAGGGTCTGCTTCTGATGGTAACCTGGCTCTTCCTTGTACCTCGGGGAATTAGGTGCTGGGGTAACAGTGACATGGGGTTGGTGTTAGCCTTGAAAAAAATTAGTGCAGACTGAAACCAAGCCCAAGCGCTACTAATGGGAGACATCAGATGCCCTCATTACTAAAACTGAAATTAAATGGAAAAAAAAAACAGACACAAATTGCACAAAAAAAACTTTTATTTAAATAAACACTCCCCAACATCAGCCCTCTTTCACTATTTTATTAAAGAAATCAATCCAAAGGGGAAACCTGTATGAATATAAGAACATTAAAAAAAACATGACAGTACTAAACTCCATCTGCTGCACCCGGTGGCTTATCTTCTGGGGGTGCAGGGTATGAGGTTCTGGGTGGTACAGACCACATCTGCAGCACAATCTCCAGGGGGATGGTCCTATGCTCCCTCCAAGGAGATTGTAAGATGTGCTCTGTACTCCTCTCTCCCACCACTCCCCACCCTTGAGTTATGGATCCTAGTTCCAGCACAAAATGCAACCCTCCATCACCCTATAACCTCTCCACCTAATACCCCATAGTCCTCTCACCGGCTGCAGGGGCGACAACTATAGGGGTCTCCATATACAGAGAGCAGATAACACGCCGCCCACTGGGATGCCATCAGCTCCTCCCAAGTTACATCATAGGTGTTATGATGGGGGCACTAACATTGTATGATACATCCTCACGCATCTTTCACAGGAGTGCGTCAAGTAGGTGAGATTTCAGCACCTAAAATTCCCGATTTGTGCCCCCCTGCTATGCTACTAGGCATATGAGACAGATACAATGGGCCTCATTTATCAAAACTGTCAGTAAGACTGTCTTTGTTGCCCATAGCAACCAATCAGAGCATAACTTTAATTTTTAAACTGCCCTGGAAAAAGGAAAACTGCGCTGATTAGTTGCTAAGGGCACACTGATTGGTTGCTATGGGCTTTTACTGCTAGACAGTTGTGATAAATCTGGCTCAATAAATATATAAGAACACCGTACAGGTGACAGGTTCCCTTAAATTCCTTCACACCCTGCACCATACATTTACGGTGGTGAGGTGAAGAGTGTCACTCGCTGAGCCCACTCAATACCTGGTAACTGTTAGGGTATGTTCACAAGGCGTCTTCATTCCGTATGAACATACGCTTTTCAGATGTGTCTCTAGGTCCATCAGAAAGGACCCAGAGACGCATCTAACAATTAACAGTGAGTTTATCATTGCCGGCAATGACAGACACGCAGCGGCGTTCACATGACAGATCGCTGCTGCATGTTTGCATCGCGCCTGTCACTCATGTGAACGCTGCTGTGTGTCTGTCATTGCCAGCAGTGATAAACTCACTGCTAACTGTTAGATGCGTCTCACCCAGAGACGCATCTGAAAAGCGCATGTTCATGCGGAGTGAAGACGCTGTGTGAACATACCCTTAGATGCAGCTGCCAAGTTACATAGAATACCTATTACATCCTGGAGCCTATATATGTTTACATGGCGTCTTGGATACGTTTTTGCAATACATAAATGTATTCAGTTAAACGCATCCAAATATGTACCACACTTTGTGGTACGTATTTGGATGCGAAAAACGTATCCCTATATTTTATATGGGCTTTTCAATGCGTAAAACGGATTAAGTAGTGACATGTCAATTCTTTGAACGGATCCGTTTAACACAATGCAAAAATGTATGTAAAACATGAACGACAATACGTATTTAACATTGAAATCAATGTAATCACACTTGAACATTGTTAAATACGTTTTGGGGTCTGTTTTTTTTGGTGTGTAAAACATACCAAAATACGTATATCGCAAACGCTGTGTGAACATCCCCTTAAAGGGGTAAAATAATACTAAAAGCGAAATCAATTGTCAACTTTGAATACATTTAATGTGTTAGGTTTTCTGCCAACTGTGATCCAGGTCCCTCCCAAAGCCTGTGAGAAATAAAGCGTTACACCCAGGTGTGCCAGGACTGTCATGTAGACCCTCATTTCAGTCCTGATATATATACTTTGGCTTTCATCTTTGGCGTGTTGGCCATTTTCCATTAATTTTTATTTTTTAACATAGAAGTTTCTTCAGCATCCAAGTTAACATTTCATTAAGTTTTCCCTAGTATTGCCAAGATCTACGCAGTAACATCTGTATTTATTTACATCCCAACCAGTTTCGGTCACTTCCTTTATCGATAAAACCATTGGTGTAGCTATAAATGGTGCAGTTGCTCCCAGGCTCTAGTGCCACTTTGCCTCATAAGAAGACAGGGCTGCTATCAGTAACTTAATGGCTTCTTACTGCCGAAGCATCTGGCCCCCTTAACCCATTACCATTTCTATCTTGCACCATATATATAACACAATATTTTAAAAAAAATTGATTAGGGCTCCTAACAGCAGTATTGTCAGTATGAACAATTGCCAACTCTCCCAGAATGTCCGGGAGACTCCCTCAATAAGGGGAGACCTCCCAGGAGAAGAGGGCAAAGAAGAAGAGGAATTGCAGCCTGTGGCATGTTCAGGTTAAGCTGCCCAAAGTGCTAGGGATCACATCAGGGCCGTTCCTAGGCTAAATTGCACTCAGGACGAGGTGAAGAAATTTGCCCCCCCCCCCCCCCACATAATGCGACACATTGCATCACCATCAACCTAATCTAAAATATACAAAAAGCTTTAACACAATGTGCTACATATAAAACTACTAAATAATAGTCATACAGTTACTAAGTAACATGCACACAAAACCAGAACCCCCAAAAACCCACTAAGCCAAATCACCAGCCCGTTACCGGAAAATAATAAACCAAACAATGACCACAATCACCACACATAGTGAAAAATACAAAACTGACCATTATAAATACAAAACCATTATACTAAACCTATAAAAAAACCGCATACGTGACCATACAGTGGTGGATACCACGTACCAGCTCTGGACATAAAAATGTTTTAAACATAAATTATACTATGACTCACAGGAAGGGTTTTCTGAAGAGTTGTTCTCTTTCTTTTTTTTCTCCATCGTCCCAGCCACCATGATACTACTCCCGACTTTTCACTTTAAAATTTACAAAAAAAAAACACTTAGACTCCTCACTTTATCACATTCTCCCAAATTTTCCTTCTTATACAAACTCCCCATCTATAGCCTTTTAATGGTAGCCTGTAGTACCCCTGTACCAGGTTTACCCCCCGAGCCATTAGTACCCCCCAACCAGGAAAAAACCCCTGTACCAGAGATGCCCCCTGTCCCGGTGTGCCCCCTGTACCCGGTGACGCTCCCCTGTACCAGTAGATGCCCCTTACCCCGGGTTTTCCCCCCCCTTTACCGGTGATGTCCCCTGTACCCCGGTGATGCCCCCCTTGAGCCGGTATCCCCCCCTGACCATAAAATCCCCCCTTTTACGAGGTATGCCCTCCTGTAGCCAGGTGTTCCCCTGTGCCATAGATCCCCCCTTGTATCCAGAGATGCCACCCTGTACCATAATGCCCCCCTGTACCAGTAGACCCCCCCCCTTACCAGAAAAATGCCCCCTTGTAGCCTAATCCCCCCATTGTAGCCAGTAGATCCCCCGACCCATAATCCCCCCTTGTAGCCAGTAATCCCCTAGCTAATTAAAAAAATAAAAAAAAAAATCAACTGGGGTCGGGGCCCTCCGGACTGCAAAGCGTGAAACCCGGCGTGACGTCACCACGCCGCTTACGCTGTCACGCAGCTCCCATGGATCTACTTGGCCGGCAGAGCTGCCAGCCGAGGAGACCCAGCGCCGCAGGGGCGCGGTGAAAGCTGTGCGCCCCCCTGCGTTACTGATACATACAGGGGAGAAGGCAGGATGGTAATGATCCGTCATGTCTCCTCCCTGTACCAGCAGGGTGCTGACTCTGCGCGACTGTTATAAAACAGCCGCACAGAAACAGGGGCTATCCTCCGAGTGGATGAGGTGAGCGGCGCCCCCCTTGGGTGAGCGGAGCCTCGGCGCCCCGGGCGATCGCCCGCCTCGCCTGCCCCTATTAACGGCCCTGGATCACATCCACATCCACAGATGAGCAGAGAGAGAGGTAGGAAGACGGGTGCAGTGCTCCTCACTCACCCTGCTGATTGGTAAAGCAGCAGTCAGCAGGGGCTGCTGCTCCACCGATCAGCACAGGCTGTCTGTGACTGTCAGCGCCATTGAGGGGGAATTTGCTGTCTGTCTGATGAGAAATGGCCACTAAGTATAAGTGCTCCTCCTGTAGACTGTAAAGAAGTTGTGTGTGTGTATAGTAGTGCTTGGGCTGACAGGTGCAATGGTAGAGGATGGGTATCACTGTTCTCCATCTTAATTGTGAAAAGGTACAGCAGACCATCCAGGTGTTATTACTGCCAGCTGGGAGAACATGCTTCCTTCATAGCATACAGTGGACTTCAGTGTCATATAACATATAGTGGACTGTAGAGTCACATAGCATACAGTGGACTTTAGTGTCATTTAGCATACAGTGGACTTTAGTATCACATAACATGCAGTGGACTTTAGTTCCTCATAGCATGCAGTGGATTGTAGTGTCACATAAAATACAGTAGACTGTAGTGTCACATAGCATACAATGTACTTTAGTGTCACATAGCATGCAGTGGACTTTATTGCCTTATAGCATACACTGGATTTCATTGTCACATACTGTACCATACAGTGGGCTGTAGTATCAAATAGCATTCACTGGTCTGTAGTGTCACATAGCATACAGTGGAATTTAGTGTTTCATAGCGTACAGTGGACTTTAGTGTCACATATGCAGTGGACTTTAGTGTCTCAAGATATACAGTGGATTGTAGTGTCACATAGTATACAGTGGATTTTACTGTCTCATAGCATACACAGGACTTTATTGTCACATACCATACAGTAGAGTTTAGTGTTTGGTAGCGTACAGTGGTCTGTAGTGTCACATAGCATGCAGTGGACTTTAGTGTCACATAGCATACAGTGGAGTTTAGTGTTTCATAGCGTACAGTGGACTTTAGTGTCACATATGCAGTGGACTTTAGTGTCTCAAGATATACAGTGGATTGTAGTGTCACATAGTATACAGTGGATTTTACTGTCTCATAGCATACACAGGACTTTATTGTCACATACCATACAGTAGAGTTTAGTGTTTGGTAGCGTACAGTGGTCTGTAGTGTCACATAGCATGCAGTGGACTGTAGTGTCACATAGCATACAGTGGAGTTTAGTGTTTCACAGAGTACAGTGGACTTTAGTGTCAAAGAATATACAGTGTCCTTTTCACACCTGGATTTGGGGATCCTCTGCCATTCTTCCTTGCAGATCCTCTCCAGTTCCCTCAGGTTGGATGGTGAACATAGGTGGACAGCCATTTTCAAGTCTCTCCAGAGATGCTCAATTGGTTTTAGGTCAGGACTCTGGCTGGGCCAGTCAAGACTGGTCACAGAGTGTAACGGTGCAGGCAGTGGATCCTCTGGACCACCGCAAGTGATGGCAACGGCCAAGACAGGAAGCGGAATCTAAGTAGGTCTTGGTCTAAGTAGGACTTGCTGCAGCGAGAGTCCTACAAGGTCGTTACCCCTGACGCGACTCACTTGCAGAGGCAGCCAAGGTGCAACGTGGTACCAAATCGTAAGGCAAACTCGTAGTCAAGGGCAGCAGGTCAGGGCAGGCGGCATAGATTCGTGATTGAGAAACGTAGCGAGGGTCAGAAACACGGAGAAGACATAGACACACAGGAAACAGCTTTCTCTATAGGCACGTGGCACTAAAGATCCGGCGGGGACATGATGGGGGTGTAAACCTTATATAGGGTTAGCGACCGGCAATCAACCAATTGCCAGTGTGCTGTCCCTTTAAATTTGAGAAAGCCGGCGTGCGCTCTAATGAGCGGGGACATGCGCACCGTCCAGCAGAGGAAGCGCGGGGAAGCAGGAGCGCGGTCGGGTAAGTCTCTCTGCACAGAGGGAGGAGTGCGCCTGCGGCCTGACACGTGGACCGTGGCGCCACTCGTCCCAGAAGCTGGGGGATCAGCAGGGACCCGGATGCGCCCGCAGCCAGTCCTCCGGGCTGTGGGACCACTCGTAACAGAATTGTTCTGAAGCCACTGCTTTGTTATTTTAACTGTGTGCTTAGGGTCATTGTCTTGTTGGAAGATGAAAATTTGGCCCAGTCTGAGGTCCAGAGCGCTCTGTAAGCGGTTTTCATCCAGGATATCTCTGTACTTGGCCACATTTCACTGTTGGGATTGTATTGGGCAGGTGATGAGCAGTGCCTGGTTTTCTCCACACGTACCGCTTAGAATTAACACCAAAAGTTCAATCCTCATCTCATCAGACCAGGGAATCTTATTTCTCATAGTCTGGGAGTCCTTCATGTGTTTTTTTGCAAACTCTATGCGAGCTTTCATATGTCTTTACTGAGGAAAGGCTTCCGTTGGCACACTCTGCCATAAAGCCCCGTCTGGTGGAGGGCTGCAGTGATAGTTGACTTTGTATAACTTTCCATCATCTCCTTACTGCATCTCTGGAGCTCAGCCACTGTGATATTGGGATTCTTCTTTACCTCACTCACGAAGGCTCTTCTCCCACAATTACTTAGTTTGGCTGGACGGCCAGGTCGAGGAAGAGTTGTGGTCGTCCCAAATTTCTTCCATTTAAGGATTATGGAGGCCACTGTGCTCTTAGGAACCTTGAGTGCTGCAGAAATTCTTTTGTAACCTTGGCCAGATCTGTGCCTTTGTAAGCCGAGTACCGAGGGCAGGTTTACCGGAATACAGCGAAGTCACGGACAAAGAACACGACTCCAACACCAGCTCAGCAACGGTTTGTTTTACTGAATTCTCTGAAACAAGATGGTGAACAGATCCCCCAAACACAAATGTACAAATACGTATCCCGGGCTCCTGTGCTGCACAGCGCACCGCCAGAAGTGTACTCTCTGGATGCCCGGTAACTTTACCTAACCGTGGGGTTCGAAAGGCCGATAACCCCTTACCTTCTTAATACCGTAATCGCCAACGGGAACAATTGTGTGTGGTGGCAGTTGCAGGGGGCTCGTGGTGCAGCACAGCAGCTTACACAGCTTAAATGATTTACCCACTTCCCTCCCAAACACACATATGAGTCCTGAGCAGGAGGATGTATTTGGGAAACCCTCCTTTGGCCTGTAACTGAGCCTAAACTAACTAAACTAATATCAGGCCTTCTCACAGTCCTGAGCTCGTTGGCGTGCACGCATCCGCTGAGGTACCTTAAAGATGGCCGGCAATTCCTGTCCTCAGGTGCAGATGGATGGGATGGATGGTCCAGCTGCAGACAGTCCTCGCTATCCTGTTAGCTTGTCCTTCTTATCCAGGAGTTCTCTCTCTCTCTCTCTCTATGATGGCGTCTGTGAAGATAGGCAGGCTCTCCTTTGTCCCTGGAATGACTGTGAATCCTGGCTCCTTTAGCTAAACTGTCTCTGTCATTTCTTCTCTGATTTTCTAGCAGCTTCTAAAACGGCTGCTACATGTCCCTCATTTGCATATACTGGAAACTGGACATAGCGACATCTTGTGGCCAAACAGTAGAATACAAATAAATATTTCACAACTGTCATGCATGGGATTTTACTTGGAAAACACAGGGAGGCTGTTCCACTATCCCACATACCACCCCACTAGAAGTTGGTGTCCTCGACAACCCTCCCCACACAAACTAGTCTTGCGCATAGCGCTGGGGGGGTACACCAGCGTTGGTTCTGGGGTCCTACTGGGGCTATGGGCTCAGGGGCTTCAGGCACTCTCCTGGAAGGAGCTGTTGGCTGCTCCACTCTCTCCCTGGTGCAAGATTGTCCCAGCTGGAACCTCAGTTGACATCGGCAATGGGACAGCCCACCATTCTTCGACTAAGGGAGGCTGCTGGACAGGGGTAGGCACTTCGGGCGTCGTTTCAGGCACTTCAAAATCACAGCGCCTCAACATATTTCTGTGCAGATTTCATGATGGGCCCCCTGTCCCTATCGGCTCTACCTCATAGACTGGGATGGCAGGGTCCACCCTTCTCTTGACCACATATGGGACCGCTCCCACCTCCCATCCAACTTCTCAGATGGCCTCTTACTCCTGACCATGACCCGATCACCTGGGGCAAAACTTTCTTGCACAGGCCCCCGGGTTTGGGGCACCACTTTTTTCGACCTCCCAAACCTTGTGCACCCTCCCAGTCGGG
>JAODAL010027930.1:0-54146 GCA_025379985.1 Phyllomedusa bahiana | reverse complement strand
CGGGGAGCAAGGGCACCACGGCCCTGCTCAACCATGCAGCTCACCACCGGTGGCCTGGGAGAAACGTGGCTCAGATGTGGTGGTCCATCCTGCCGCCGCAGCAACAGCAGCAGCAGCAGCCCCCAGTGGCTGCATGCCATTTGCAGCCAGTAAAGGCTCAACCACAACTGCAGAAGGGAGCTGTTTCTCTTTTAAATCATCTCCCGGGTCCCAGTTTCCCTGCTCCTCGCTACTCATGGGCCAGCAGTCGTTCAGCGAGGCGATTGCAAAGAGACAACAGTATGCGTCCAACCATCCTAAGGTGCAGCAGCTAACCGTGCCCTGTCCAAGTGTTGGTATTGCAGTCCCTCCCTTTCCAAACGGTGGACTCTGCACCTTCAGGAACTAATGGCTTGTGCCGGCCGAGAGGGAAAGAGTTCCAAGCCGTAATTTATTTTCCAAAAAAGGGCCCGTACCAGCACTTCATAAAATATGTAGAACAAAAGGGTGGGTCAGTCCTTGACTTATCGGTTTGTTCCAAGGTGCACGGCACGCGGACGTCTGGAGCTGTAACTAGGGTCAGGGCCAGTACATGTCCTTTCCCGGCCCCCACTGGTGAATGTGCTTCCTGCCCAGGCACACAACAACTTGGACAGGAACGCCGCTTTCTCCTCCACTTGTCAAACTGCTGCAGCCCTGCGCCAATGTCCGCCCCTCCTCCTCCAACATCACCACCATCTCAGCCTCCACAAGTATTGCTCCATCATACCACATGTGTAGGGCACAGCGGTGTCACGCAGTTCTACACCTGGCTTTCCTCGGCGAACGAAGCACAAAAGGGGAGGAACTGCTCCGCGTCATGCAGCAAAAAAATCGATGTGTGGCTTTCTCCGCGCCACGCAAATCGGAACCATGGTGACGGACAAGGGGAGGAACATGGTGTCCGCCTGCACCGAGGAGGGATGGTCCATGCGCCTGCATTGCGCACGTGTTCAATCGGGTTTGTCAAAAGGTTCCTGAAGTCTTCCACCGATCTTCAGCAATTTCTGAAAATGGCCAGGAAACTGTGCATGCACTTTATCCATTCGTACAAAGCCAGGAACACCCTCCTCGAGTTGCAGTGGCAGAACGGCCTCCCCCAACACACTCTGATATGCGATGTTTCCACCCACTGGAAAATTCCAGCCTCACATGTTGGACCGACTGTATGAACAGAGAAAGGCCATTAACGTTTTTTGATGATCCAGGCAGACAGAAGTACTCCCCTGTGTAACTTTGACGTCAGCCAGTGGCAGCTCATGCGTGACACCTGCCGTTTGTTGAGGCCATTCGAGGAGGCGACTTATTTGTCAGTCCCCCAGGACTACGGGATGAATAACGTCATTCCACTGCTTCATGTCCTGGAACAATGCTGAAAAATCTGTCTGGGCAGGGACTGGAACTGGTGACTACATCTCGTGGCCAATGAGTCCGGGGGGACCAAAAGGAAGGAGGAGGAGGGGGAGACATTGGAGCAGAAGCATTTTCGGTGAAATGAGGGATTTTCTACCCAGGTGAAAAGAGAGGAGGAGCAGGGGCAGCTGGAGGAGGTGGATGGAGATGAGGAAGACGAGGCAGATGACCCCCAAGCACCGTGGCAGTATACGGAGGCAGGGAGCCCCTCTGAGTCACTTTGTGCAGATGGCCCGCAGCATGCTTATCTGCCTGGCTAGTTTACAGCCGAATAGTCAGCATCCGGCAGAGGGATGACTTCTGGCTCTCCACCCTATTGGGCCCTCGCTACCGGGCCACAAGGGGTGCCGGTTTCCCAGCTATTGAGAGGGGAAAACAAACTCAAAATACTATAGGGAAATCCTCCGTAATCAGTTGGCCGCTGCCTATGTGCGCATCGTCCCTCCTCTGACAGTCTGACCCCGGGGGGTTTCCTCAGCGCTCACGTAACTACTGCCGCGGCTCCGGGGGAAGGTGGGGGGGTAGGAGCAGTACCAGCTCCATCAGTAGTAACCTAAGTCTGGAGTCACTGATGAGCAGCTTCCTTCACCTCCCCTAGTGAGGAGGTCAGTCGCCAGCACAGCAGGACCTGGAGCGTCCCTGAACCAACAGGTTGTGGCCAAACTTGGACAGCACTCTGCCAACCAGTTAGAAGATCCGCTGGACTACTGGTAGCCAAACTGGATGTTTTGGCCGCAACTTCCGAGTTTGCAGTGGAGAAGCTGTCCTGCCCGGCCAGTAGTGTGGCATCAGGCGGGTGTTTCAGTGCAGCGGGGGCCATCATTACCCCAAGAGAACCCGCTTGGTCCACAGGAAATGTGGAATGACTGACCTTTGTCAAGATGAATCATGCGTGGATCGGCCAGGATTTCCACACACCAATGCCTTAGGCGTCATTCTGGGTTCAAACTACCTGCCTCAGCCACTATTCTGATGCCGCCACCCGCCTGATGCCACACATCTGCTGCCAGTTTCTCCATCTGCCTACCACCATCTTTACCAGGGACTGGTATTGCCACCCACCTCAACACTCTGTCATTGTGCCACTCTCTGACCTCATGCTGCTGCGCTGTTTGCCGTGACATCCACACTTTTGTCATTGTGCCACTCTCTGACCTCATGCTATTGCTCCTGCCGCCGTCACCTCGAATCTCTGTCATTGTGCCACTCTGTGGCCTACTCCTTTTTTTTGCCACCTCCAGAATTTGTCATTGTGCCACTGTCTGAACTCATGCTGCTGCTGTGGCTGCTGCCATGTCCTCCACACTGTGTCATTGTGCCACTGCCTGACCTCATACTGCTGCCGCCGTGACCTCCACACTGTGTGATTGTGCCACTCTGTGGCCTAATACTGTTTTGCCGCCTCCATAATGTCATTGTGCCACTGCCTGACCTCATACTGCTGCCGCCGTGACCTCCACACTGTGTGATTGTGCCACTCTGTGGCCTAATACTGTTTTGCCGCCTCCATAATGTCATTGTGCCACTGCCTGACCTCATACTGCTGCCGCCGTGACCTCCACACTGTATCATTGTGCCACTCTGTGGCCTAATACTGTTTTGCCGCCTCCATAATGTCATTGTGCCACTGCCTGACCTCATACTGCTGCCGCCGTGACCTCCACACTTTTGATTTTTGCCCTTGTGGCCTAATACTGTTTTGCCGCCTCCATAATGTCATTGTGCCACTGCCTGACCTCATACTGCTGCCGCAGTGACCTCCACACTGTGTGATTGTGCCACTCTGTGGCCTAATAATGGTTTGCAGCCTCCATAATTGAAATGTGCCACTGCCTGACCTCATACTGCTGCCGCCGTGACCTCCACACTGTATCATTGTGCCACTCTGTGGCCTAATACTGTTTTGCCGCCTCCAGAATGTCATTGTGCCACTGCCTGACCTCATACTGCTGCCGCCGTGACCTCCACTCTCAGTCATTGTGCCACTCTGTGGCCTAATACTGTTTTGCCACCTCCATAATGTCATTGTGCCACTGCCTGACCTCATGCGCGGTCTGCCGCCGTCACCTCCACACTCTGTCACTAATGTTGCCCCCCTGAGCTCTCAGCTTGTTTTTTTCCAGCTTTCGCTAGCATGACTTTATCAGGCTACATTCCCGCTTGAGTTTTTTGGTCAGTTTTGCCCTCTTAAGTGCCCAGAGAATTTTATAGTGAAGCGATTCTAAGAGCGGCGGCAGTCATGTGCGTGTCAGTTAAGAGACAGAGTAGGGAGAGGTGGTCAGTAACCAGAGAAACTTGTGTACTCTAAATGGAGATACAATCTTCTTTATATCCTGACTAGTGTTGAGCGATGAAATCGGAAAAAGTTAAAATCGGCCAGATTATCATGTTAATCGTGGTTTGGCGATGATGAGATTTTTTCCTTAAAATCTGATCAATAATCATCATCGTGGATTCAAATTGCGCCATTTTCGGCACTTCCTGTAATTTTGGCAGCCAGGAAATCAGCACAGAGGGGGGTGAAGAACGTCACCAGTGGGGTGTATAGGGATCTCATTGGCTGCTACAATCACATGACTTCGTTTTATCTATGTCACTGCACTTCCTGTTCGGCGCCATTAGCTTACACACTGCAAACAGAACGGATAGCTGTCTCTCTGCTCAGCTTTTTTCAAAGCTAGGAGAGACTATTTGCCAGCGTTTTTACTACTGAAAAGTAGATTAGTTAGCTAGTAGATTAGACAATTCTAGTTAGTATCAAAAGTTAGTATCAAAAGTGGAAAAGTATATATTACATAAAATAGTGCCAAAATAATGAACAAAAATACATAAAAACGTGCAATGCCTATAAAGCATTATGTGGAAGAGAAAAAAAAAATAATAATAATTATATTATTTTGTGAAAAATAATAGAATAAGTGAAAAGGTTTATATAAGACATTATGACATAAAAGTCATAATGAAAGTAAAGAGTGCAATAACTATAAGACATTATGTGAAAACATAATAAAATACGAGGGGAAGAGAAAAATAAACAATATATTGCAATAATATATTAATTATTAAGTGAAGAAGTGAATGGTGAGCTTATATTAAGCAAAAGTGAAAAAGTATATATTTCATAATATAGTGCCAAAATAATAAACAAAAATAATACATAAAAAAGTGCAATACCTGTAAAGCATTATGTGGAAAAAAAAATAATTAAAGGGAATCTGTCATCAAATTTTTTTATTTTTTTTATTGATGAAATATTGTGTTTATTTTTGTCTAAATTTTTAGTATATTTTTTTCTTTCATTCAATTTGTAGTAAATATTAAAAAATGCATAATAGTTTTCAAGGTTTCCCACTCTTAGCCACCAGAGGGGGCACATCCAAGATAAAAAAAATTTGATTCATGTACAAATAGCATGGAATACAGCACTGCTGTAAATGTGGGCTGGTCTGGTGGTGACTTCTCATGCCTCCCCCTCCCCTGTGTGTATAAGAAGGGGGAGGTGGATTTAATCTCCATTTTGTTGGTGACTGATGACACCATACAGAGCTGCTGTGTATCCATAGCTGAAAAAGGAATAACCAGAGTGAAATTGTGATTACATTTAGGGTCTGTTCACACGGCGTCTGACTCCATGTAACATACGCTTTTCGATACATATTTAGGTCTGTCAGTCCCCAAACAGACCCAAACATGTTTAGAATAAATAGCAGTGCGATTATACATTGCTGTCTATTAGAAACACGCATCGGCGTTCACACGAGTGATTGGCGATACACGTCTCACTGCGTCTTTCGCATCTGTTCCAGGAATTGTCATTTCAATTCGTTTTTGGATCGCTTCCCCAAAGTAAGATTTGCAAACCCTTCCATCCTTGGAACAAAACAAGCCAAAGATGTTGCCATCCCTCTACTTATTTCCCCAGGTGGCAGAAAACCACATAATTCCATCCGGTCAAGTTACCACAGGGGCAAAGGGTTATATCCTAGGGAGAGTTACGACAGGAGGAACTAAAGAGGAAGGATTGTGTTCAGAGGTATGACGTGTACGACAGGAGGAACTAAAGAGGAACGGCGTGTGTCAGAGGGTAGACGGGAACAGGGAAAAAGGGGACGTGTGTAGGGGAGGGAAAAGGGGGAACTAAAGAGGAACGACGTGTGTCAGAGGGGAACGACTTGTACGACAGGAGGAACTAAAGAGGAACGACGTGTGTCAGAGGGGAACGAAGTGTATGACAGGAGGAACTAAAGAGGAACGGCGTGTGTCAGATGGGTATGACGTGTACAACAGGAGGAACTAAAGAAGAACGACGTGTGTCAGATGGGTACGACGTGTATGACAGGAGGAACTAAAGAGGAACGACGTGTGTCAGAGGGGAACGACGTGTAAGACAGGAGGATCTAAAGAGGAACAACGTGTGTCAGAGGGGTATGACGTGTATGACAGGAAGAACTAAAGAGGAACAATGTGTACGACAGGAGGAACTAAAGAGGAACAACGTGTGTCAGAGGGGTATGACGTGTATGACAGGAGGAACTAAAGAGGAATGACGTGTGTCAGAGGGAACGACGGTAAAGACAGGGGGAACTAAAGAGGAACAACTTGTGTCAGAGGGAACGACGTGTATGACAGGGAGAACTAAAGAGGAACGACGTGTGTCGATGGGTACGACTGTATGACAGGAGGAACTAAAGAGGAACGATGTGTGTCAGAGGGAAACAACCATGTACGACAGGAGGAACTAAAGAGGAACAATGTGTACGACAGGAGGAACTAAAGAGGAACGACATATGTCAGAGGAAACGACGTGTACGACAGGAGGAACGAAAGAGGAACGACCTGTTTCAGAGGGGTACGACGTGTACGACAGGAGGAACTAAAGAGGAACAATGTGTACGACAGGAGGAACTAAAGAGGAACGATGTGTGTCAGAGGGAAACGACGTGTATGACAGGAGGAACTAAAGAACAGAGTTTAGCGTCATAGTCCGCAGCGAACGGAGTTTAGCGTCAAGATCCGTAACAACTGGATTTTAGCGGCAAAATCTGTAAAGAATCGAATTTTCAGCATCAGAAGCGAGAGAACTTTATTAGCACCAAAATACATAAAGAAAAGATTTTTTTTGCGTCAGAAGCAAGAAAATTTTATCAGTGTCAAAATCTGTAAATAAAGGGATTTTAGCGCAAAAATCCGTTTAAAAAGAAAACTATTCTTGCGCCAAAATCCGTTATAAAAAAAACATTTTTAACGTCAGAAGCGAGAGAAATAAAATTAGCAGAAAAATCTTGAATTGTGCAAAAATCGTCAGCGACAAAAGCACGATCACGATTAGGAACGAGGACATGTCGGACACCTGTCTGCCTCTTCTCTGGCAGTGCAGACGTTCAGTAGCTGCTCCTCAGGACTCCACAATCATGGTTCCCTGCTCCCTGCAGACAATAGAGCAGAGCTGAGCTCACAGCAGGGGTGTCGGGGATTGGAGGGATCTCACTGAAGTTAACCAGACGGGAATCGTTTGTAGTCTCTTACCTGCATTATTCACTTTATTGCAGCTTCATTTGTGTCATGCAACTCAGAGCAGAGGGCTCTCTCTGAAGGGGGGCAGGGCTCACACACACAGGAATCTCTATAACTCTCTTTACAGACTCACAATCAAAATTACAGCAAAAGGGGATAAAAAGATGATAGAAAACACACACATTACTGCAAAAAAAAAAAAAATTGCGACACAATCCCTTTAAATTATATTATGTAAAAAATACTAGGAGTGAATAATTTTTTTATATAAGACATTATGACAAAAAGTGACAAAAAGTCATAATGAAGGAAAAAAGTGCAATTACTACAAGACATTATGTGAAAACAATGATAAAATGTGAAAAAATATAAAAAAAATTAATAAAAAAGAAATAAATAAAAAAATTTAAAAAATACATTTTTACATTATACATATAACATATATAACATATCTTACCTATCTCACCTCCTATCACTCTCTTTATGTCTAATTACATATATAAATAATAATTGTATATCCTAAACCTTAAAGAAAACTTAATATATAAATGCAAACACAATATATAGCATATATGGCACCCAAACATACAAATATAAAAAAATATATATATTTGTAGTACTGCATAATATTCCAAAATAACATAAAAATGGGGAAAAAGTATCTTTTACAAAAAGGATGAGAAGGAGACTTTCTCATTCAGACCAAAAGGTGAGTATGTCCGTAATTTGAATATCCACATGCATTCCACTTGTTCCAAACGGCGAGACAAATCTCCACCACGTACACCCAGAGACACCTTATCAATGCCCCGGAATCTTAGAAGATGTTCCATACAATCATGCTTATACAAAAAATGTCCCCGCCACCGGGTTTCAAATTGGATATTAATTCCCTCTGGGGTTGTTGTAATTTAGCAGCCGAAAGAATGTCCTTTAAGTGTTCTTGGATTCTGATCCGCAATTCACGAGTGATCATTCCAATATATATCAAATTGCAAGGGCAAGATAAGTAATAAATTACGCCAGAAGTCCTGCAATTGATAAAATGCACACTGAACATGATCCACAAGCAACAGAACCCCATTGGGACCCTTAGATTCAAAAAGAAATTTCGTACGTGATGGTACATAGTGACTTTTAACCAAATGGTCACCTAATGTCTTACTCCTTCTAGCGACAATACGAGGTTTTTCGGATAAAAAAGGACTCAAATCTGGATCCATCATCAGGACTGACCAATACTTATCAAAGACTGACTTCATGTTCTTCCACTGTGTATTGTGATTAGTAATGATACAAATCTTATTTTCACTACATATCCGATGTCGAGGCGTCAATAATTTTGATCTTTCCGACTTTCTTGCTCTTTGATATGCAGCATCAATATACTTTTCTGGATATCCCCTTTGTCTGAAACGTTTTCGTAATGTTATTGCTTCATCCTCAAAATTTTCCTCATTATCACAAATCCTTTTTGCCCTAAGGAACTGACCAACAGGGATAGATGAAATAGTATGCCTAGGATGAAATAAAAAGGCATGCAATATGGAATTTACTGCAGTATGCTTACGAAATACCTTTGTTGAAATTTTTCCTAGTGTAGACACCTGAATTCCAATATCCAAAAATCAAGTGATGTACGACTGACCAAATACGTTAAACGAATATTCAAAGAATTGCAATTAAGCTCTCCCAAAAACAAATCCAAATCAGATCTTGATCCCTGCCAAATTAACAAAATATCATCGATGAATCTCATCCATGAAACAATCTGACCACAAAAATCCAAGGAATCCCCAAAGAAAAAATTACGTTCCCAAAAACCCAAAAATAAATTAGCATATGAGGGGGTACATGTGGCCCCCATCGCAGTGCCATGAACCTGTAAATAAAATTTGTCCTTGAAAGTAAAAAAGTTATGACACAAAACAAATTTAGTGTCATTAGGTAGTTTTTTTTTTCTATTAGCCAATAGAAACACTGGGGGCGTTAGTTATGGTGCATATATGGACTCATTTTGTGTACTGCATTTAGCCTCTTGAGAAAGCTGGCGGCGAAACGTGCGTCGAGGCTATTACCCTCCTTGGTGACATATCCACCACTTTGGTAATGAATTGAAACATAGGTTTTTGGATTTTTATATAAAAAAAAAAATTCTTAGTTTGGTGCATTTTTGTATTTTTTTTTTTTAAACATGTTTTTATTGAAGTCTGTTAGAGAAGATGAACATATACGATCTGAGATCATAGACAAATCACATATCATATGTATACATGTCAAAACGTAAGCTAATATAAAAGAGACATCTATTAACGCCGAACAATCATAACTATTATAACGTGATCTGAATATGAACGACTTCTTACAATTTTCTCAATAGAGTAGTCATTAAAGTAATATATTGTATTGCTGCATCATTTGTTATCAGCTAAAATATATCAAAGTATCCTAAAACTTTCCAACAGACATATTTCAGAGATCAAAAACATTAACTTTGAAACCACAACCAGAATTCCCACCAGATGCAAAAAAACAAAATCATTCCTTTTATGAATATATGAGGATAGCAATTGTCATGTCATGTGGGCCTCATCGTTTTCCATTCTGCACCACTTCAAATTAAGTAGAAAAATGCTGACTATACTCCCCTATCCCTCTCTGCATAAATCCCCGGAGAATCAGTAAGTGCTTTTTCATAGTACCACGCTGTGTGTCTAAACGGGTTTACCAAGGTCTCAATTTCTCTAGGTGACAGAAAATGCTCTATAAAGGGATGCCATTTTTTAAAGAATTTTTCCGTCTTTGAATCTTTTGCTAGTTCTGTGTCTATTTTTTCCATTTTCAGATAGTGTTGCATTGAGGATAAAACTACCCCAACATCCGGCGGTTCTGCTTGCAACCAAACATTTAGTAAACTTCGCTTCGCCGCAAGCAGAAAGATATGCAGCAATTGTTTGTGTTGAGATAAACTAGAAAGGTCATGAAATAACAAGGAGTTTGGTTGAAAAGGAAGGTCTATCTCCCATTTATCTTTTATCGTGCCTACAACTGATCTCCAAAAGATTTGGGTTTTGGTACAGTGCCACATTCCATATAACATGTCAGTCTTAGATTGGTGACATTTAGGACACGCTAATTTTCTATCTGGAGCACCGCTACTAGGGGGGATATTAAAACCGTATAGTGTTCGTGTATAAAGCGGAAATGAGTCTCCCGCCATCTCTCATTGATTATCGCCTTGCAAATCCCTCTCCATCTTTCTAGTATGCCACTTGCTATCTCCCCATCTGGGAATTCCTTATTCCATCCGGAAAAGAGTTTGTCGTCCCAATCATCTACAACGGGGCTTCTTTGAGCAGAGTAAATAGATGAGAGAGTGTCTGTTCGAATTTGGACCAATTACATCATCAAAAGGATTCGGACGAAATTCTCGCGTCGTATCTACGACTCTAGTTTTGAGAAAACTCAAGATCTGGCAATAAGTAAGGAAGTGGGAATTGGGTAGATCCTTTCGTTCCTGTAATCTAGGAAAGGAAAGATATTTTTGTGAGGTGTTATCGTGTAGGTCTTGGACACTAAGAATACCCTTCTCCTTCCAAATATGTAGGTGTCGATGGTCTGAATTCGGCTCAATTTGCCTCTAAGGGCATATATTTGCTTAGGATTGCTGGTAATCTAAATATTTTCCGACAAGCTTTCCATGCAACTATAGTGTCTCTTAGTAAAATGGATGTTTTAACATGTTGTGGTAGATGTGAAGTTTTAGTGTGTAAAAGGGCTGTTAGATTCCACGGCTGTGCATGAATAGTTTCTAATTCCAAGTTCGAGTGAAAGGAGGTGTGTTTTACCCAGTCAATACAGTGTCTCATCAAACAGGCGAGATTATATTGTCTGACAGGGAGATTAACTCCCCCCCTTGATTTTGGTAGCATTAGCTTAGCCAATGCTATTCTAGTTTTTTTGCCAGCCCATATAAATTTTGTAAGTCCTGAATGAATACTACGGACATCTCAGTGTTGCAAAAGCAGGGGAATAGTCTGAAGTGGGTAGAGGAGTTTCGAGAAACTCATCATCTGTATAAGATGACAGCGGGCCAGGAAAGAAAGGGGCAGCTTTGACCATTTATCAAGCTCCTTAGTAATTTTCTGTATCAGGGGAGGATAATTTAAGTGATACAGGGATTCAGGCATTCTGCCAATTAAAATACCTAAATATTTTATGGAAGATTTCGCTATTTGCACTGGCGTCTCCATATGTTGTAGGGGCAGCGACAAGGGTTTAGAGGATATGCCAAGTATTTCGGACTTAGTGACATTTATCTTAAAACCTGAGCATAGTCGGAAAATATGTAATTGTCTAAGCAAGGCAGGAAGATCCCTTTCCAGATTCTCCATAAAAAATATAACATTGTCTGCGAACATGGCTAACTTGAGTTCATGTCGCTTAATTTTGATGCCTTCAAACGTATCTGATGCAGTAAGATAACGGGCCAACGGTTCCACAGCTAGATCAAAAAGAAGAGGCGATAGAGTGCAGCCCTGTCTGGTCCCTCGTATTAATGGGAAAGATTTGGATATAAACCCTGGAATGCTTATTTTTGCTTCTGGGTTGCTATATAAAGAATCTAGAAAAACTCGAAATGGACCTAAGAGACCTATTTTATTTAGTACTAAGTTTAACCACCCCCAATCCACACTATCAAAGGCCTTCTCTGTATCAATAGCCAGAAGTGCCGGTGATTTGTGTTCGTCTGGATGTTTTTTGATCTCATCTAGAACCAATAAGACTTTTCTTATATTGGCGACCGCCGAGCGTCCTTGTACAAAACCAACCTGGTACGTGTCTATTAGTTTAGGGAGAATGGAGGCTAATCTGTCTGCCATAATCTTCCCCAGAAGCTTGAGGTCCACGTTTATTAAGGAAATGGGACGATAGGAGGCCGCCAATGTAGGATCCCTCCCAGATTTCTGTATCACCGTGATATGAGCTGTATTTGTAGATGTAGGAATGGGTTCGCCCTGTAAATATAAATTAAACAAATTCGTAAGTGTTGCGGTTATTTGGGAGGATAATGCTTTAAATAATTCTCCTGTGTACCCATCCGGTCCAGGTGACTTATTATTTTTAAGCTTAGCAATGGCCGTTGTTAGTTCAGCAGTGGTGGTAGGTTGGTTCAACATAGATAACTCATCTGCCGAAAGATGTGGCATATTTATTTTCCTAATCCAATCTGCAGAAGCCTTACCATCCAACTCATCATCAGAGTAGAGTTGGGAGTAGAATGATCTTAAAATTTCTGTAATCTCCTCCCCTTTACTTCGAAGGGAACCGTTAGAGTCACGAAGTGTAGGTATATGAGCTTTATGACGTGGACCTTTAACAAATCTCGACAGCAGTCTCCCAGGTTTCCTTCCGAAATTAAAGAGTCTAGCCTCGGCTTGCGACTGCTTTAACCGTTCCCTGCGTTCTATTGATAAGGTAGGATTTCCCTTTTTAATCCATTCCTGATCCAGTTGCTATCTCTGTTCCAAATTATGGTATAAGTTTGCTGTAAACAGCTGGGATCCCAAGAATCACCATCCACACAGATTGTCTGGAAAGCAGTTCTGTCATTATTATCAGGAAGTAGAAGCTTTTATAGTGTGTGATACGTGTCAGGGCTGGGCAGCGCTCGGCTTGCAGGGAGGAAGAGTCTGCAGCAGCTGATCAGTGACCCCACCCTTATAGACAGTCTGCTGGGAGCTGTGTGAGTGACAGACGCCCAGCCACTCCTGACACGAGGCGAGTCACACCAGCCAATGAGAGGACCCGGAGGCCGCTCCAATCAGCTACAGTGGCAGTATCTGGGGATCACATTTAAACTCCCTCCTAGCTGAGTGCTGCGCCTGCGATATTCTCCTGGCTGCCTTGCTACCTGGGGTTTTTGCTTTGCTGTTTGTTTACCTGTGTCCCCTGCCTGGCTTGTTCTTGCCCCCGGCTTGTCTTCATTTTGACCTCGCCCCCGTTGGGTTTTTGCCCTGGGCTTGTTTATTTTCCCCTTGGTTTGATTTGTGGCTTGGGTTCCTGTTTTGTTTTTGACGGGGACTGTCTGACTATTCTTTTTGGGTCCAGCACTTTGCAGCGCAGGGACTTTCCCCCGTTCCCGTCGGGCCCCTGGGGCAACGTAAGAGGCGGGACAGGGGCGATTTCCCCAGTTAGGGCTCACGTACCCCCTTGCGGACAATATTAATTGTGTTGTTTGTCTTTGGTTAATTCTTTTGATGGGACAATTTTTAAAAAAATTTAACCAAAGTTTATATAGGGTAATACATTTCTGCATGTTTTTGCAAAATTTTAAAACCCTTTCAAATTTTTAAAAACCTTTCGGTTTTTTGTCCTGGATAGGGATGTCGAAACAAATTTTCTCTATGCCATTTTTTGTGGTTTTTTTGCTTAAAACAAATTTTTTAGTAACCATAGTGAACCCATTTTTTTGTCTTCCATCTTTTCAGGACGGGGTACATCCTAAAGGTAGTTTCTTGAAAAAAGCTGTGTTTTCAAGCCTATAATATTGATTTAAATTTGGGTCAGGAAATAGGTATAGAAAATGATTAAAATAGTATATAGAAAATTTTTAAATATAATCAAGAGAATAAGGTTAAAACAGATTTTAAAAGTTTTCAATCAATTTCTCAGGAACCCCCCAAACCGGACAGCCCCCCTAAAAAATTAAAATTGTTCCTTTTTTCCTTTAGTAGGATGAATGTCTAAACCATTTTGGGTGGCTAAGGAAGGTGGAGGGGTAATAAACCGCTGTTTCATGCAGGTTTGCTCAAGGGGGCAAAAACTAAGCAATCCCCCGGCCCCCTTTCTACTTTTCCCCCTGGTTGAGGATGACGTGGTTGCCACATGACCCCCCGGTGCTCCTTAGAGATCCCTACAGTGACAGTTTGTGGATTGCTGGAAACCCATATTGGGAAAAAACTGGAAATATTGGTAAAACAGGTTTGTTTTACTGGAAAAATAAAGGATAAAGATGATAGAAATTCTAGGGTTGGAAACAGAACGGTCACCCCTAAAGAAACCTTCACATTTTATTTTTCACAACCCCCCCTTGTGAGGGTCTTTTAAAGATTTTGTCCAATGCTGGGCTATTTTGTGGGTGTTGTAGGGTTCAAATTGCTCAACTTGCTTTGCAGAATATTTTGGGATGGGTTTACAAATCTCTGTTGGTTATAATGGATACATTTATCCAATCAAACCCCTTTGTTTATCCTTTGTTTATGGTATTTTGGTTTTGGGGTTGTTTTGCCTGACCCTATTTTGAATTCATCATCCCCCCCTGGGTTTCCCCTTTTGTATTTTCCCACACCCAAAAACAAAATGAATAAGATAAAGAGGTTTCTGATGATTTTCGGCCCACTAGCTTTCTTGCAGTGTGAGGCATGCACCAGGTAGGTCTTCCCCCCAGTTTACTGAGGTTTGGGGGGACATCAGAAGAATTGGGTATGGTTTTTCAAATCTGGTTTCCAGAAAATTCTGCATGTTTTTTTACCCACAAAAAATCTTGGGTTTTGTATTTTTGGGGTGTCTGATCTGAGTCAGGATTGGAATAGAGGAAAACTGCGGAAAGGTTAGTTTCAACCCATTAACAGATTATGAAATTTTTTACAGGTTATATTTCCCTGCACTCAATGTTGGGTATTTTGTCCTAATTTTGGGGGGGGCCCTAAGAAAAATACTATAAGGTGTGGACAGGGGTCCCTGGGGTTTTTGACAGAGTGAGGGGAGGGAGGATTTTGGAGGGGGAAAGATGCTTCCCTTCTAGTTTTAAGAATTTTTTTTTTTTAAGGTGGCATTATTCTTTGACTTTTGGGAATACTTGTAGATGATTGGGGTGCGGGAGGTCAGCCCCCTACTATTTTTTAAATGTCTTTTTCCCCTTTTGCTGTGAAGCAGGTTTGGTCTGAAAAATTCTGGGATTCCCAAATCTGCACACCAATTCGTCAGAAATTTTTTTTTTCCCCCGTTAGTTGGGCAGCATACTGGGGAAAGGGTGGCCTCAGGCCTTGTGAGAAAATGTATTCCCCATTTGGAAATTCAATGTGGTTGATCGGATCCATTGGAATGGTACAGAGGTTCAACTTGTTGTTTCTTCTTGCTTGAACTAATTTTCCCCGGTTGAAGTGATGATATTTATACCCCTTTGATACAGTTATTTGCTGTAATGGGAATTGGGGTGTAATATTCCTGTTGTTAAAAGAATCCTCGGGTTTGTTTTTATGTATATTTATTTAAAACCCCTTTGTAACAGTGGATACAATGTTTTTGGAAAGCAAAGTTTATCATCTTTTCCCAGAATCCTTTTTGGTGCACCCCCCCCCTTTTCTTCTCCCAACCCCTTTTTTCCTTTGGGTTTTTTTCGGGCTTGAAATTGTTTTATCTTTAAACTCGGGGTTAGCTGCCTGTTTTTGGTTTTTCTGCATTTTTTTTTCCCCTTTTCTTCCCTTTCATTTTCTTTCTTTGTCTTTTTTTTTCTTTTTGGCATTACACCCAAACCCCTGTTTTCTCGAACTACTGGGAACAAGAACATTGAGCCTGATAAGCGTTGTATTGCCTTTTCGCTTTCATCTTATTTTCCTGCATTGATTTCAAGAAGCCCCTGGGAGGCGTGGAGAGCGTCCCAGTAAGGCTGAAGGGGTTTTGTGTTCTTGTTTGGGTTATAGCTGAGGAAACCTTGCAGGCCATTTAAGGCAATGTAGGGTTACCCCCATAACGTAGGCTGAGTCGGTGTATATTTCAAGTCTTTCCTCAGCGGCTTGCAAGCTTCTTAAACCCAGAGTTCAGCTTCTGGACGAATCTCGAAGGTAAAGAGCGCCTTAGGGTTTTTCATGAAGGTAACCACAGAAACCCTGTAGGAACCCCTTTGTTCATCTGAATTTTTGGGATCCATCTGAAAAGGAGCAAAAAACGGGGTTCTCCGCTGGAAACAGACATAGGAAGGGGGAAGTTTAGCCCATCTGTTAAAGGGTCAGATCATCGGAAGTTTTTCCCTTTACTTTTGTGGGGTATTGGGGTTCCCACCTTCCCCCCTTGGGAGGAAGCGGGGTAGCTGGGTTAGGGTAGGTATTTTCAAGGTACTTTTTTAGGCATCGTAAGAGCTTTGTGTCAAAGTTTGTTGTTTGGAGTGAGGTTTTTTGGGATTGTTTCAGATCCCTTAAAATCAGAGGGCCCAAGATAGTAAAATTTGTCCCAAATTGATGTCTTGGTTTGTCAAAAAAGGAGTTGTGCGCAACAACGTCTGAGGCAGGTGAGTTAAAAGGTTTGAGTAGTTTGGGGGAATAGCCAGGAGTGGGAAATAATTTTTTTGGTCTCAGGAAGCAGGCCCACCTAAAAGGGGAAGTCTGTGCGTTAAGAAAAGCCGGAAAAAGGCAAGAGTTTTGCATCAGGTAGATGCGTTGGGTATCTTTGTTGGAAATATGTGTTTGGCCTGGAAAATCCCCTGTGTTGTTTGAGAGGTAGGTGAAGGGTGGAATGACAGCTTTCTTTCAGTCATAGAAAAGGTTTTTGTGCCTTGAGATAACAGTGCCCAAGAAAAACAACTTTGTCCCACCATTGAGTTTAATTAGAAACCTTTAGTTTTGGTGGATGTAAATTGAAGGACAGGAATTTTATGACAGGGGGAAGGTCAGGGCACGAGTAAAAATTTATAACATAGTTGGAGTTGGAATTTAGAGTGTTCCAGATCAAGGTTTAAGACAGGAATGAAGGCTTGAGTGAATTTATTTGGGAATTTGGGCCCCCGAGGGGACTTGCCCCGGGTTTAGTTGATACCACGAAAAATGAAACAAGAGGTATTTAGAATCCTTGTGTAAAGGGACACTTTTAAAAAATTGCAGAGATCTAAACTGTGGGAAACTGTAGCAGAGAGGGACTTAGATGAAAATCAGCTGTTGGGGACCCCCGGGGGCCAAAGACAGTAAAAAGCATTCATGCTCTTAAATCTTGAACCAAAGTATTTTTTGTGGGTTTACAGGGACAAAACCTTTTTTGCGAACAGGGGAAAAGGGGGTATTAGCAGGTGAAAATGCAGGGATGGCCTCCCTTTTTTTCAAGAAAAGGGAGTGATTTGGTTTTCCGAAAAAATTCTTTGGGCATCTTAAGGGATATTGGGGGACGCGAGGGGTGTAGCGCAACTTTCAGGGAAAAAAAGGACTGGGCAACAGGAAGGGAAACCAACATCATGGGACCTTTTTACCAATTTAGAGAACAAAAGAAGATATCATTGGGTGGAAGGCATCGTGGCGACAAAAAAGAGCTGAGAGAGTTCCCGTAGAGGTGACTTTGAGAAAAGGAAATCAAAGTCCAAAACATTCCCAAGGAATCATATGGATGTAGCAATTTTTTAAGAAGATCTGCTCCAAACAAGTTGTGGGACAGGGAGGCGAAAGAATTTTAAATTCCCTGATGTCCCAATGGAAAGGATGGTCAAGCGAGTTTGAGTAGGGCATCCCTCCACTCCCACGCAGGAATGTAATCGGGGAAAAGGATGACATCCGAGGAATATCAGAATTTAGGAAGTCGGCGACCGGGGTTACAAGAAAAGGAAGTTGATGGCCATTGTTTTGGAAGGTGCAGTCAAAACAGGGAGAATGGCTTGGAGGAATTTTTTGATGAATGGAAAGGACATAGACAAGGGATCCCAAATCCTATGTTGAGGAGGGTAGGGAAATTTAACGTGAAAGGAGGAGGAGGGGTGGCATGGCCATCCAGGGTAAGCTCTGGAATTGTTGAGTTGGTGTGAGGGCTTGAAAGGTTATTTTGAGATTAGGTCTGCGTTGTGCTTTTGATTAAAACTTTTGTGGTGGTCCCGAACCCGTATAGTTTTGGGTGTTAAGAGGCCGGTGGTATGGAGCCTTGCTAAGTGGGGGTTGCAATTTGTGGATATTGAAAATCGGTTTGGCTTTTTCCCGGCTTTAGTGTTACAATCTTTATAAAGCCCGTCCTTTTGCAATAATGCTATTCTCGGAGCTCCAAACTACCATGGTGGGACCTGGAAGGATAGGCAAGTTAAATATCCCGGGTAGATTTGTTGCAGTTGACGTATAAGTGGATCGTGATTTTTTGAAGCAAACGCTGAGCATCCAAAAGAGTAGGGGGGCCCCTTTGGGAAGGACGAAGTTGACTTTTAGGTTAACCCATATTTGCACGGTGTTTTTTAAAATATTCACGAATGGGTTTAAGAGACCTTTAACAAAAAGGAAATAGCAAATGGATTTGTAGCTTTAGAGTTATGTCAAACCAAGATTTTGAAACAAAGAAGTCATACGATGGAAGAAATTGTTCAACAGTTTTAGAATTCCCCTTGAGTGGATTTAAAGGACACTGAAAAGATTAGGGCCAAAAGTTTTTTTCGCCCCTGAAAAGAAGGCGACGACAAAATTCTTCCCGATGAAGACAGAGGATCCTCAATTTGGTTTTTGTAGGCTGTTTAAATGATAGGCCCGAAGGAAAACCCCCCTTTAATGTTGGAAAGTGATTTAGATCTTTCCCCGTTTGCAGAGTAGTTTTCTGTATTTCGAAATGGCCGGTAAAATGGATTGGATTCATAAAGGGTCCGGTAATTTTTTCAGCGGTTTATTGACCTGAGAAGGAGAAAAGGTACATAGATGGGTGATTTTGGTTGGTTGATTGTTGCGGAAGGATAGGGGGAGAAAAAGGTGTCCTGACAGGATCAGAGCCTTCGCAGCAAAAGGGAAATTAGAATCCCTCAGTATCCTCGAGGCCCTTAGATGGTCAAATGGGGGGGGAATAAAAAGGTGCGAACAAAGGGGATGGGTTTTTGGGTTGGAAAAGTAAAATTTATTTTATTTGGGGTAAATAAAAAGGTTTTAAAGGGCCCCGGGAGGCCCTAAAAATGGGGGGATGAGGTGGTTTGGGTGGGTTTCAAAAGGGACCCCGGAAATGGGAATTTTTTAAATTTCCCAAAAAAGGAAAAGGGGTTGTACCAAAAATGCCCCAGGGGAAGAGGAAAGGGGTTTTTTTTTAGATCTGGTAGGAAAGGGGGGAGTGACCCCACCAAAAATGGTGGAAAAAGGAATTGATGTCTCCAGCTTGGGGAGACGGGGGAAATTTCAGGGAGGGTTTGGGTTGGATCCTCCCACGTAACAATTTCAGGAAAAAGGCATTCTGTTGACCCAAATTTTTGGGGATTCCAACATGGGATTGGAGGAGGGGGGTTTTTTAAAGAGAAATTAATGAGTTTAAAATTCCCCTTTTATCATTGTTTCAAGCAACTAATTGTCTTTCGTGGAATGCTGTTTTGCCCCGCTAAGGCTGTTTGGTAAGTTTTTTTATCATCCCCGTAACCCTTTATAATCCTCAAAATTGCTCCCCTTGTATTGTAAACGCCCCCGGGTAAAATTCAAATTTCTTAATTTAGTCAATCAAAAAAATTGTTTCTTTCCCTAGCCCTTTAAAACCGCTGTGAAGCTGTAAAATTGAAACGCTTTGATTTTGAATTAAATTTTTTCTTGAAAAATAGGCAAATAGAACAATCAATCGGTGGTGGTGATGGCTCCCTAATTTGTGCTATAAAGAATCACCTGGGAAAAAACCCAGTACAGTTGTATTTGAAAGGGTTTGGGAATGGATGGATGGATTTTCACTTAAGAATATGATTGACGGGCGGTTACCCTGTGTAAAAGAGGAATTTGTGTGGGAATTTTTTTGCTAGTAAAAAAAAAGGAAAATTACAACAGACTGCTTAAAGCAAAAACACATCACTAACCTGATACCAGAGACAATATGAAAAATCTAATGGTGTTTTGGGACCCCGGCGATTGAAAACGTTCATCAATTAGCCATCCCTAATACTTTCCCCAGCTCATCAGTATACTGGGCTCCTTTGGAAAAAGTTAATCAGGTCAAAAGCTCATTCCAAAAGTGTCACTGAGGGTCACTTAGGACACACCCTCCACTAAGGATGTTGGCAGAAAACCTGGTCACAAGTGACTTTAATAACTACAATTCCCCACTACTAACCAACAACTCCATCACCCAGAACCGATATTAAAAACCCCCCCCAGAGATAACAAGGGATCGTCAGTAAAAGTACATATATGAAAGCCATCCAATACACAAAAGGACCAACCTGATTTAAAAACAGGCCCACAAGCGTGGGAAAACAACCAACAGACCCAACTTCCACCGGGGTCCGAGGGATAAGTGACGATTTATTAACCACCCAACCCTTTCCCGGGGTTTTTATGCTCGACGGTTGGGGGGGGCTTTGGGGATGGCCCCGGTGTCGCAAAGCGGTCGCCACACCTCGTTTTGGGTTTTTAGGGGCCCCTCAAATCCCAAGAGAGCTGGCACCCCAAAAAATTTAAATTTGGATTTCCCCTTTTTAAAAATTCTATCCCGTTGCTATCCTGTTCCAAATTTGGGATAAAATTTGCTGTAAAACATCTGGGGTCCCCAAGAATCACCATCCACAATATTGTTGGAAAGCAGTTCTGTCTTTATTTTTCAGGGGGTAGAAGCTTTTATATGTTTTGGGTTTACATTTTTTTTGTTTGCTCTTGGGTTTAATTTACATTTGAGGGGGAGGGTTTAAAAAGAAATTAACCATAATTTTAATTTTGGGAAATCATTTCTGCCGCTTTGACAATGTTAAACCATTAAAATTGTTTAAAAAGTTTTGAGTTTTTGCTGTCCCCCGGGTACGGATGTCGAAAAAATGTTTCTTTTGCATGTTATCGCTTTTGTTTAAATACTTTTAAATCATAGTGAAACCTTTTTAATGTTTCACATCATTCAGGACAGGTACATCCTGAAGGTAGTTCTCTTGCAAAAAGCTGTGCATTTCAAGCCTATAATATCTGATTTAATCTGGTCAAGGGAAATAGGTATAGAGAATGATTCATGCAAATAGTATATAGACAATTTCTAGATATAATCAAGAGACATGAAAGGTATCAACAGAGTCTTAATGTTTTCAATCAATTTCTCAAGGAATTCCCACACCTGACACTATCAAGGAGTCATATGCCTGTTTGGCTTCCTTCATCTGTCTTTAGTAACAATCGATGGGTCAGAAACAAAATCAGTATATGCCTTCCGAAGCTTGCCACTCAGTATATTAAGTTGGTCAGATGTTTTATTTTTTTTCTGGACATGTGGGCAATCAGTCTCCCAAGCAGAACCGCCTTCGCTGTGTCCCAGAACAGCTGTGGAGAGTGCTCGTGGATTGCATTATCTGACTGGAACTCTAGCCACCAGCCTTGCAATGCTTTCTGAAATTCCTCATCTTGCGTCAAAAACGACGGAAACCGCCAGATATAATCGGTTCCACGAGGGAGACAATCAAAAAAGGTGAGTACAGAAATGACCATGTTTTCTATTTGTGCCTCCCTCACTTGCCTAAGGAGAAGATCTGACACGAATATGTAGTCGATCCTTGACCAGCTGTTATGAGAGTGAGAAAAATGGGAAAATTCTCTTTCATCAGGGTGTAAAATAAGCCAGGGATCGTTCAGATTTAAGGTCTCTACAAATCTAGCTAGGCATGTTTTCCCCGTAACAGTGTCACGGTCTACTCTGTTACTCTGTCTATCTTCCAGAGGCGAGATGACCGAGTTGAAGACTCCCCCTAAAATTTTACAGCTGGAAGGGTCTTGAATGACTTTAGATTCTAAGGGCAACATATATGAATCTCGCCGTGTCGGGGCGCACCTTTCCGCCAGTTTTCTGGCGGAATCTGAGCCTGATTTATGTCGGGGCCGGGGCGCGCTCATACATAGCATGTAAAGTCCGCCGCGTCTCGTCTGTGTGTTAGGAGCAGTGCGGGACTGAGGCGCAGTGCGGCGCTGCGCCTATGATTCGGCGCCGGAGGTAGTGCGGTCATACATGCGGGGAAAAGTCCGCCGCGCCTGGCCAGTGTGTGGGGCGCAGTGCGGGGACCGAGGCGCAGTGCAGCGCTGCGCCTAAGATTCGCCGTCCGAGGAGGTGTGCTCATACATGTGGGCAAAAGTTCCCTGCGCCTCGCCAGTGTGTGTGGGGCACAGTGCGGGGACATGGGCGCAGTGCGGGACTTAGGCGCCGTGCGGGACTGCGCCGAAAAACAGTTCCGATGCGAGACAGGCTGAAACAGCGAGAAATCATTCCAGATGTCGGTGCGGAGTATGAATCAAAAAATCGCCTTTATAAAGGCGTTCAACATTCTCAGGAAAAGAGCTGAAACCTAAAAAATAAAAAATACATAAAACAAAATCACTTTCCAATATCCTAATTCAAGAATTAGGATATTGTAAATTGCCGGGAAATACAGTAATTCAAATTCTGAAACCTATTCTCATTGGTCGGCATAAACCGACCAATCAGAATAGGAGCGACAAAGACCCATTATATCCTATGGAGAAGTTTAGACCAATCAGAATCCACGGTGGGACAATTCAAAATACAGTAAAAATGCTGAAAAGAGCTGATTGGTTAAGCAACCGGGGACTTGGCTAGCTCAGCCAATCAGAATAGGAGCGACAGAGACCCATTCTAGCCTATGGAGAAGTTTAGACCAATCAGAATCCACAGCGGGACAGTTCAAAATACTGTAAAAATGCTGAAAAGAGGTGATTGGCTGAGCTAGCGGGGGCTTGGCTATCCCAGCCAATCAGAGCGCGAGCTACTTCTCCCATTATAGTCTATGGAGAGATGGGCGCTCTGAAATCTTGATATTGCGCCGTTCTAGAGTTTTGCAAAGTGATTTTTTTTAAATTATGTTTATTTTTTACGTTCAGCTCTTTTTCTGACACTGTTTTCCGCCTTTATAAAGGCGATATTTTCAGAATCATACTCCTGCTGCACGGAGCGGAGCGCCGAGATTTCTGATACGATCTTCTTTGTTTCCTCGCATGTTCCGATCCTGCTTCACTTCACCTCTGCCGGAGCATTTAGACCAAAAAAGAACAGGTCTGCCTGTCGGAGCTGCCGAGCGCTGCACTGCGCCTCGCTATGCCGACTCGCCATCGTACATGCCTCGGAGTATACGAGCGCGCCGCGTCCCGCCCCGGAACGCCTACCCCGCGCCCACACCGCGCCCACTGCCCGCCCCTTCATGCGGGGCGCAGCTGAAAGTGGTGAACGCTGCACCTAACACCACATCCCTGCATCCGACAGCGGGATTCGGGCCGGGAGGCGCAGTATACGCCAAAAAACAGGCGTAAAGCCCGATCATACATGTCGCCCTAAGTGTTTGAAAAAGGAAGAGCTTCCTGAATTAGGACCGTAGATGTTATACAGGGAAAAGTTATCCTCTTCAATGCTCATTTTAAGTACTAGCCATCTGCCTACTGTGTCATGTTCTTGTTGCGTCACTGTTCCCTTAAAATTTCTATGGAGTAACGTGATAACCCCTGCCTTACCACCCACCGCAGGAGACCCATATACCAAACCTGGCCATAAAAAACGCATTTGATTGAGATCTTCCTCTGACAGATGCGTCTCCTGTAAAAAGGCAACATCTGCCCCCAAACGTTTTAAATGTCGTGTAACCATTCTCCTTTTCTCCGGAGAGCGAAGGCCCTTAACATTCCAGGATATGATTTTCATATTGGAAATATACAGAATAAATCAGAAATCAGCAACTGGTGGGAGTTGAATAAGAAAGAAAGTGTAACCTGGGAACCAAAACAAAGCCCCTGAAGGCTATACAATACAAACTAACTGCACCCCAGAGGAAAAAACGTATAGGGCGACATGTATGATCGGGCTTTTCGCCCATTTTTTGGCGCATACTGCGCCTCCCAGCCCAAATCCCGCTGTCGGACACGGGGATGCAGTGTTAGGCGCAGTGTTCGCCCCTTTCAGCTGCGCCCCGCACAAAGGGGCGGGCAGTGGGCGCGGTGTGGGCGCGGGGTAGGCGTTCCGGGGCGGGACGCGGCGCGCTCGTATACTCCGAGGCATGTACGATGGCGAGTCGGCAAAGCGAGGCGCAGTGCAGCGCTCGGCAGCTCCGACAGGCAGACCTGGTTTTTTTTGGTCTAAATCCTCCGACAGAGGCGAAGTGAAGCAGTATCGGAACATGCTAGGAAAATCAATAAAATCATGTTTATTTCTTTATTTTCGTTAGCCAAGGATCAATAGTATGGGTGCAACGAAAATAAAGAAATAAACATGATTTTATTGATTTAATTTTTTTTTCTCGTTACCCCCATATTATTATTAATTTTATATACACATCAGGACCACTTCTGTAGTCTTATAATTTGATTTCGGCCGTGTACAGTTTGATTTCAGATTGCATTAGAAAACCCATAGGAGCGTCGCTCTCTCTCCCATTGGTCCAAATAACGGCACCTCTTTTAACTTAGCCAATCACAGAGCGCACTCAGAATTTCTATTCCCCATAGAACTCTATGAGAAAGTAGCTCGCGCTCTGATTGGCTAAGCTGGACGAGCCCCCGCCGCTTCAACCAATCAGGTCGTTTCTGCATTTTTTACTGTATTTTGAACTGTCCTGCCTTGGAATATGATTGGTCAATTTTTCTCCATAGGATATAATGGGACATTGTCGCTCCTATTCTGATTGGTCAATTCTTCTCCATAGGTTATAATGGGACTTTGTCGCTCCTATTCTGATTGGCTGGTTTATGCCGACCAATGAGAATAGCTTAAACAAATTGAATTACTGTTTTTCCCCGGCGGATTTTTTCTATTGCAATTCCCTATGTAGCGCCGGTCTCGGCGACAAATGCATTGTTCGGGTTTTTAACTGCTTTATTTGTAAAGAAGGGTTCTGCTCTTTATCTGATAATGTTTTACACTTAATAAAAATGTTTTTTTAATTAATATTTCATGCCGCACGGCACTGAGAGCCGAGATTGCATTGCGCCCTTCTTTCCATAGACTATAATGGGAGACGTAGCTAGCGCTCTGATTGGCTGGGATAGCCAAGCCCCCCTCTAGCTCAGCCAATCAGCTCTTTTATGTCTTTTTACTGTATTTTGAATTATCCCGCCGTGGATTCTGATTGGTCTAAACTTCTCCATAGACTAGAATGGGTCTGTGTCGCTCCTATTCTGATTGGTCAATAATTCTCCATAGGTTTTAATGGGCCACTGTCGCTCCTATTCTGATTGGCTGAGCTAGCCGAGCCCCCGCTAGCTCAGCCAATCACCTCTTTTCAGCATTTTTACAGTATTTTGAACTGTCCCGCCGTGGATTCTGATTGGTCTAAACTTCTCCATAGGCTAGAATGGGTCTCTGTCGCTCCAATTCTGATTGGCTGAGCTAGCCAAGTCCCCGGTAGCTTAACCAATCAGCTTTTTTCAACATTTTTACTGTATTTTGAACTATCCCGCCGTGGATTCTGATTGGTCTAAACTTCCCCATAGGTTTTAATGGTTCACTGTCGCTCCTATTCTGATTGGCCGGTTTATGCCGACCAATCAGAATAGCTTTCAGAATTTGAATTACTGTATTTCCCGGCAATTTCCAATATCCTAATTCTTGAATTAGGATATTGGAAAGTGATTTTGTTTTATGGTTTTTTTTTTTTTAGTGGTTTAAGCTCTTTCCTGAGAATGTTGAACGCCTTTATAATGGCGATTTTGATTCATACTCCGCACCGACATGTGGAATGATTTCTCGCTGTTCCAGCCTGTCTCGCATCGGAACTGTTTTTCGGCGCAGTCCCGCATGGCGCCTAAGTCCCGCACTGCGCCCATGTCCCCGCACTGTGCCCCACACACACTGACGAGACGCAGGGAACTTTTGCCCACATGTACGAGCGCACCGCCTCAGACGGCGAATCTTTGGCGCAGCGCCGCTCTGCACCTCAGTCCCCGCACTGCGCCTAACACGCTGGCCAAGCGCGGCGGACTTTTCCCCACATGTATGACCGCACTACCTCCGGCGCCGAATCATAGGCGCAGCCCCACACTGCTCCTCGGACCCGCACTGCGCCTAACACACAGGCGAGGCGGACTTTACATGCTATGTAAGAGCGCGCCCCGGCCCCGACATAAATCAGGCGCAGATTCCGCCGGAAAACTGGCGGAAAGGTGCGCCCCGACCCGGCGGGATTCATACATGTGGCCCATAGTCTTTATCCTATTGGGGATTTTACGAGGTGACCTCACTTTTTTCCATCACAGTACAATACGTGTTACAATAATGAGAATCTAAACATAGAACTCAAACAAGCTCCTCTCAGGAACAGGAGCTATAATGAGGACCTATAATGCCAACTTATACACTACTATTCCTGTACTCAACAATGCTATTGACACCTATACTTCTCAGGTGCCCAGTTCAAAAGTCTGCCTCCTCCTGTTGTCATTCAGATGACCTTGTTGTGGAGGAACTAACGATGTGAGCCGTCTATTGTCTCTTTCTTGCGTTGCAAATGTATCTGCCGCTGGGGAAGACGAGGTCCTAGATGTCGGTGGTGAAGGAGATCTGGAACGCAGTCCACATGGTTCTTTTAGGAAGTTTTGTGCCTCCACTGGTGAATGAAAAGTTGAGGTGCATCCGTTCCCATGGAATATCCGAAGGATAGCCGGGTAGAGGAGGGCAAAGCGCACTTGTTTATGAAAAAGTTCAGAGCATATAGGCGAGAATGCTCTCCGTTTTCTAACCACCTCAGCAGAGAAATCCTCGAAGATGAATATTTTCTTCCCCTTGAAGATCGATTCTGATCTGAGTCGCTTAAAAGCTCGTAGGATTTTCACCTTATCCGTGAAATCTAAATACTTCACTTGACGAGGCCTGTCTCTCAGAGCTGGGGGGACGGAGGAGGTTGTGGATAACTTCGGTTCGCCTCTAATGTCTGGGCCTAGACGGTGTGCCCTCTCCACCTTACAGATGCCCACAATGCCCAAAGCCTCTGGGAGTTCCTTTTCGCACAATATGGTAAGGTCTCTTGCAGGTATTGTTTCAGGTATGCCTAGGATTCGCAGATTGCTGCATCTGGATCTAGATCTTCGAGTTTTTCACTAAGTCTCTTGTTTTCCTGCAGGACTGACTGAAGTGTGACTTTGGTTTAGGTTGCTTCACCTTGTAAGTCTCGGATCTGCATGTCATGCGAATCTAGTCGCTCAGAGTGAACTTGAATGTCTGCTTGGACTTGAGAAAACATTTTTGATATTGTGGCCGTGAGAGAAGCTTGTATCTTGGGTGAAATCTGCCCAGCCACCTCGGTTGCTAGTGCTTTGAAATCTGTAGAAATAAGTCCTATAGATTCCTGTACTTTCCCAGAGGTATGATCGAGTTGAGCGTGCTCTCTTTCCGGTGGTGGTGGAGAATCCCAATTATTCAATGGGATTGTGTCATCCATATTGCCAGAATGGCTTGCGTCTTGCGGGGACATTGTTGGAGTTTTAGGGCTGCTGTCTTCTTGCTTTGCAGCTAAATTTTTGTCACGCCCCATTGTGTGTAAAATTTTTTCCATATAAGGTGTATTGTTTTATACTCTCTGAGTAGGATCGCCTATTGCGTGTTTGATACGAAGATATGGCAATGTCGCCAGCACCGTTGCCCCAGCTTAAGTAAGGAACAATCTGTAACTTAGATTAGGAGCTTAAGAGTCTCTTGTTGTCAGTCCCACTTTACTATACTATAAGGCAGTATAGTATAGAACATCTGTTAAATGAAGAGCCAGCTGTCCGGCACCTGTAGGTTGTAACTGTGAGTGTTATGCTCAATTTACTGAGTTCCAGCGCTCTGACTCTGGAGCTTAACACTTGTTATGTGGCATCAGTGTTTAGGGTAATGTCTCTGCTATAGAGCCGTGACCTGGAATTGTGTGTATCAGTAAAATGGCCAGCAGTATCACTGACTCAGCTATGGGGATTAATGCGTAGCTAAGCAGGGGGAGACTCTGATCTGTGCCTGCAGTCCTCAGTGCTGAGATTGGTGAAGGCAGTGTCTCTAGTATTGCAGGGTTTATGCTCTCACCTCCGTCCTCCCTGCCCATTCCTTTGCAACAGCCACCCCCTCAGTGAGTGCATCTCACCTCCAAACACCCGCTCCGTCTCCCAGTCAGAGGGCTCTTCACTCTGCGGCGCCAGGAACGGATTGTCCGCGTTGCTTCTCTCTTGCTCGTCGCCGTCACGTTTTGATTGTAATCCCGCTGGTAAGGGAAGCACCCGGTCTCTCTGTTGCAGCAGTGATGGCGGCGGTTGTTCCGGAGCGCCGCACGGGACTTGCGCTCCATTCACCCTTCCTCGCCAGAATATCTCCTCAGCCTCCAGCTGTGTAAATGCACCGGAGGAGGTAGGCACCTGCGCGCTGCTTTCCATGGGATTTTGACGGGTTTTCGCTGGTGTAGCTTGCCAGTTGTGGTTCCGTTCCTCCAGAGCTCGTCCTCGTGGCTTAGACCATGATGGCGCCGAAACCGGAAGTCTGCATTTTTGTATTTTTGATCACTTGATCTGTTATGCGTACATTTATTATGCATCTTTCCAAGTCACTGTTTGTTAACTTTGGGTGAGGGATGTGTCACCAATATTTGTATTGGGGGGGTATTTTGTGTTTTTAAATGTTTTTATAGTTGTTTCAGTTGTGATAGCTGAATTCTTTGTATTTATAATGTATTTTTTGGAATAAAAGTCTTTATATGGTAATTATTGGAGAGTCATTATACTTCATATTGGTACATATTGTAAAAAGGGTGCCAGGGGTGCAAATAGGGCAGTACTAGGGTCAGTGGCCCTCTGCCTTTGTCAACATACATGTGCATTTACAAGAAGTGCGACATTATGCACATGAAGGGTATGGACACCATAGAAAAATACATGCCACCTAAATGCTATTATGGCAATACTCCAAGAATCTACAATGTTAAACGGCATGTTGTGTGAATTTGTTAACAAGCAGATAAATGGTAAAACCCTTGCCCAAGAATCAATGTTCGTGTGGAGCACATTTGCCACCCCATGAGCAGAGACAGTTTCCTCCAGGACGTCCAGTAGAACGAGAAAAAGGAAGCCAGGAAAAGGGCACCTGGGTGTAACTGGGACATCAACAAGTGTTTCCAAGTGAAGCTCACTTCGTCCACACATTCCTGTAAAGGAACCTGAACTTCTTGAGCCCATTCATGATGAGTTTATGTGACAACATCCTTTGCAAAATATTCCATTGTTGCCTAGGCATAAGGATGTAATGGTGGTACCTCAGACTGTTTCGAATTTCATATGGAGGGGCAAGCGCTCTCGTATAGGCCGAATTTTCTCAAGCGCTACCCAGGTCTGTCTTCTGAGGAAGGCTCGAGGTCTTAGATCACACTTCCGGCATTCGCACTCTGCTTCGGCCCGACTGTCAGCATTGTTGCATCATCTGCACCTCCCCGTCAACCGTCTTAATTTCTTCTTGTAAATTTTATTGGGAGTGTGCATAAGGGAATTTTGTCTGGTATTAGGGTCATGCTGCTTTAAAAGACAGCGATACTCAATGTCCTATTCAGAAAACTCTTGTTTGAAATATTAATTTCTTCGGGCAATTTTTATTCTGATGGTCAGTAAGGGCATTTTTGCTGGTTTGGTGGTCAGGCCACTTTACAGTGACACTTTAGTAAACCAATAGTAAAGGTCGTATTGAAAAAAAGCTTATTTCACATACTGATTTCAAATTTCACATGCCTCAAGGAAACCAATTTGAACAGCGGTTACTGGGTGTCCACCCTCCTTGATCCACGTTCCAAATCAAAAGTCAGCAATTTCCTTCCACCCACACAAATTGACAGTAGAATGCAGAAAGTTGAGATAGGACACATTGACCAACTGGAGACATGAGTTGCATCTTCTTCCCGTTATAATGTCACGGTGAAACAACGTCAGCAACGTGCCAGCAGTAGAATAGCAGCAGCAACATTTGAAAAAATTTTGTTTAAAGTAGTCGATTTCTTTTTGCTAATTTTTATTCTGAGGGTCCATAAAGGCATTTTTGGTGATTTTGGAGTCAAGCAACCATAAGATGGATGCCAGGGGTGCCAGTAGGGCAGTGTTCCTGTCAGGGGCCGAAATCAAAAAGGGGCCCGGTATATGTTAAAAATAGGAAGTAATAATGGGTGGGCGCCCCATCTGATTTAGCTGCAAGGGGACCTGAAACGGTTAATAGATAACTGACGGCAGCCCTGGCTCCCACCGCACCCACTCTAACTAGGGCCCTGCCAGCTGAACCTCCATGTTCCCCGTTGGGATGTTCTTGCTGCCACCACATATGACATGTTTTTGGTCCCTGGTGCAAAAAGTGATAGGGGTCTCCTTCCAGTTACTATGTGCCATTTCCAATACTTGTGTCTTGTTTTGTGTCAAAGGGGTCACGTAGCAGCTGCTACCGCTGTGGCTATGCCGTCCTCATGGTTTTCGGTTAGCCATTGAACGGAATGAATTATTTTAGCCTGTGAATTTTTTTTCTGTGACTCTTATAGCCTAATTGTCTTGACTAAGATGTACCACGTATCCAGTTTACTGTTGTGGATGTTAATTCCAGCTTCACCTCACTTGTTTGGGTGTAAATATGAACCTGGTGTTCCTCTCCCATAGATTTTAATGGGAATCGGCGATCCATCTTTCAGCTTATTGACAATACAACCCGTTTTGCGGGTTGAAGTCTGTGATGATGTGTTTAAATCACCAGAAATGAAGACGATCTCACCATGCTCTACTTGAGATAATGCCATCATTTACGTCACTTCAACAGAAGAAAAATAACTGTTTTAACATGAGACTCAACACGATTATGTTAACATCAAGCAGACCATTGTTTTATTGGGATATTCTTTACCAGTTTGATTGTGCCACACACCCTCCGTTCCACAGCAGCATTTATTGTGGCCATCATGTTGCTGACATGGCCTAACAGGTTTCCCTACTCCCCCATTGTTATTATTATTTATTTTAGCGCGTCCTTAGTTCCAGAGCGCTGAACATTTGAGGGGGGTTATATATATAACATAGGTCAAACAAGTACCAAGGTGACAATAACTAACAACCGGACCAGAAGGAGAGAGGGCCCTGCCCGTGGGGGCTTACAGTCTACTTATGTCTAAAATTGGATCACCATCTACCAACCATCTATATATTTTGAGAAAATTTGTATTATGGCCACATAGTAATATAGTCCTCTAGATAATGCTTTTCGTAACAGTCCAATAGTCTGCAGAAATTAGAAGTTGCAGCACTCTTTCAATCCACAGGTCTTATTACACTTTGGGAGAATTAAAAATTAGGTGTTAAATGCTTTTATATAAATATGTGATTATAAGCTTGTCCTCTATGGACAGTGGATAAAGATAAAGCAAGGGCTATCCAGCTAGCTGATTTGATAAGATGGCTATCCTTTCCTAGCATCATTTTAATTTATAGGTCATAGATTTCCTCAATTTCTGCTAGCTATATCTTATCAGAGAAAACCGATAAACGTGTCTATGTTCTCAGTTAAATTGCTGAAAGGCCAATTCAATACATGAAATAAACAAGACGGGCAGGTTCTAGCACGACAGAGCATGTTGATAAGATTGATTCCCAGGTCCTTCTAATGTACACTGCCTCCTTTCCTTTTGTCTTGTCTGCAGTTCTCACAAATTTATACTGACTCGGGTGTTTTCACACCCAAAGTCAAAGCTCTCACTCTTGTGTTGAAGTAATTCATGGAAGTGACTACCTTGTGTGTTGTCTCATTAGTGAAGCAGTGACTCAAGGGGAATAAAAGTATGCAAAGGCCATGATTAGCAATGCTTTCATAGACATAATGGTAAAATTAGGTAACAAGGTCAATCATTAGCATTTTTATAGCAAGGTAGACATTTTGCAGAATCTCAGCACTCTTTTAAATAGAAGTTGGTATCAGGTACAGCTGCTCACCAAATGTCTGTCTTCTATAGCCTCTGGTGATATCTCTGGGAGAAGTTGTAGAGTTCATTTCTTTTACAGTAAATATAGCATTATTCAAAATAATGTAATGCATGGGTGGGAATCCCGACTAGCTCTCCAGTCTCTCCAGTTCAGTATTCATATTTGAGGGGTTCAGAGTGGGATTGCCCTGTATAACATCTACAATAAAGCATACAGACAGCGGTTAATTATGAAAAAAACCCATCTAAAGCTGGATTAATTGGAGGTTTTATTCATTGATTTTCACATAATTTTTTTAGGAAAAAAAATACTAGCTAGGTGTAAGGTCTATGATGAAACGCATCTTGGTTAGTGCTGGTTTTTATGCAATTTTTTTCAAACACACCATGCTGTAGGTATGACATTTTTCACACTGGTTTCTGTATACGACTTGAAATACAGCAAAAAAAAAAAAAGGTTCAAAAGGTTTCAAAACAGAAACCACCACTGCAAAGAGTATTTGAATAGTCATCACTAGTGATGAGCGATTACGTCGACTATCGTCATCGGGTTGATAGTCTATATCGGCAATTATCAAGACGATTTCCGATAGTCGATAATAGATTATCGCCGATGACCATTTAAAGTCAAAGGGAAGGAACAACACCTTCATTCTTTACACCCAAACAGGGCTGGAGAAGCTGGGAATTAACATCCACAACAGTCAAATGGATACGTGCTACATCTTAGGCAACACACATAGGTTATAAAAGCCACAGAAAAAAAGTCACACACCATTCACTATCCCTGTCTTGTACCACAGCCTGACCCTTAAACCTGCATGACCCAAAAATTAAAAAGTGCCTGAAGGCAGTATGATTTGAACCATCATTTTACTTGAACTGGACATTGAATATCCCTGTCCTGGAATGCAGCATGAGCCCCAAACCTGCATGACCCAGGATTAAAAAGTGCCGGAAAAAGGAGTCTTTCAACCACCATGTTAGTTTCATTGGACATAGACTATTAGTGTTGAGCGATTGCGTTGGCCGTCGACATTGGTCGATAGTCGACCATCATCGACCAGATAGTCGATAGTGAGCAGTCGATTATGAGCGATGACCATTAAAGTCTATGGGAGAGCAACAACACCTTTCATTCTTACACCCAAACAGGGTGGAGAAGCTGAATTTAAAATCCCCACAACATTCAAATGGATACGTGCTACATCTTAGGCAACACCTTAGTTATAAAAGCCACAGAAAACAAATCACACCACATGACTATCCCTGTTCCCTTGTTCCACAGCATGACCCTTAAACCGGCATCACCCACAAATTAAAAAGTGCCAGATGGCAGTAATGATTTGTAACCATCATCTACTTGAACTGGAAAATGAATGATCCCTGTCCTGGAACGGCAGCATGAGCCCCAAAGCCTTCATGACCCCAGATTTAAAAGTGCCGAGAAAAGGAGTAATCTTTACAACCGACATATTTTAGTTTCGAACTGGACATTGACTATACATGTCCTTTGGCCACACACAATGAGCCCCAAACCTGCATGACCCCCAGATTCAAAAGTGACCGGAAAAAGGAGTCTTTGAACCACCCAATGTTAGTTTCCATCGAGCATTGGACTATACCTGATCCTGTGCCACTACATGATCCCCAAACCTGCATGGACCCCCACCATTTAAAAATTGCCCGTAAAAGGATACTTTAACAACTCTACCATTTTAAGTATCACTGGAACATAGACTATACCTGTCCTGGGCCACAGCATGAGCCCCAAACCTGCATGACCCCCAGATTTAAAAAGTCCCGGTAAAAGGAGTCTTTTAACCACCATTTTAGTTTCGGCGTCCGTCATCTATTAACACGCAGTTTAAAATGCCCTGATGATGACGCAGCAACGAAAACTGCAATGCTAAGCAGAGTGCTGAAAGCGGAAGTTTGAGGACTCCAGGTTCCTCAGTACACAGTCAATACCTGGTAGCGCTTGCTGGAGGAAATGGTCCCTCTGTACTTTGTTGTCTCTGTCTGTGCTGCGCAGACCCATGTCCTATGAATAACCTACATTCTGGTCCAAGTTTTCCTGTACCTCCCTTGTACATATTCAGAGGACTTTTATTAACAGCTATTGTTGTACATGCAAGGTTGGTGTTTTTTAGTTACTTTAATTCTGAGAAAACACATTTTACAAATAGGATTGAATCCCACCCATGTCTTTGTTTCTCTTTTATAATTGAATAAAATGGTTACCCTCATTAACTGGATGATAGGCTGAGTGTTTAAAGATCTTGCAAAAACAAGTCAATTTGAAAGATGTTTCCATTAACATGTGTCCTGCCTATTCCCGGTTTCTGACAGCACCATCACCCTTGAAGCCACTCTTGACCCTTTGTGAAGAACAAATGTCGTTTAGAAACAACATTTTTTTAGAATAGGACATGTAGTATAGCTGCAGGTCACAGCACATATGACCTCCAAAATTCAAAGCATGACCCTTGAGCCACTTTGGACTATTGTGAATGAACAAATGTCTTTTGAGAAAACGAACATTTTTTAGAATAGGATCTGTAATATAGCTGCATGTCACAGCAAAATGCCTCCAAAAATTCAAAGCATGGACCCTTGAGCCCTTTTGGACAATTGTGAAGAACAATGTCTGTTTAGAACAACATTATTTTTAGAAAAGGGACCTGTAGTCTATGAGCTGCATGTCACATCAAAAAGCCCCCAAAAATTCAAAACAATGACCCATGAGCCACTTTTGACAATTGTGAAGCAACAAATGTCTATTAGAAACAACATTTTTTAGAATAGGACCCTGATAGTAATGCTGCATTTCAAAGCAGCATGACCCAAAAATTATAAAAATGACTTTCTCAGCCCCCCCAATCTCTTTCTGGAAATGATGTGGGGGGGGTAGGAGGGGGGGGGGGGGTGAGATATACCACCTTAGAAGCCACATTTCTGTTCCAAAGGACCATGATTATTGCGTATCTCACAGCAACACTACCCGCAAATAATATAAAAATGACTTCTCAGCCACAGTTAAAAATTGTGAGGGAGAAAATGCCACTTAGAAGCCACATAGTTCTGTTCCAGAGAGGACCATGTTATGCTGTAGTCTCACAGCAACATGACCCCGAAAAGATTATAAATATGACTTCTCAGCCACTGTTTAACAAATTGTGATGCAACATGACCCCAAAACGCACTGACAATGGTGGAAAAAATTCTAAAGATGAAGTGATTATAATGGAATATGGTTTATTGTCAAAACCCTTGGTGTCTTTTAGTCTCCTCACAGCAAAACCAGCAAAATGAACAGTGGGAGTTGAGAATAAAATTGCAGTAAAAATGAATCACTTTAAAAATAAGTTTTTTCTAGAGGAGCCATTTCTGTTTGGAGAGGAATGTGAAGGAAGGACCAGCAACTAATCGGTGACGCCGAGGCAATTGGGGCCACAACGCTCATCAAGATCCATGCCTGATTCATCTTTGATGGAAAGTCAAACTCGATCCACCGATATCCAGTAGTAAGCCGTATGCGTTATGTCTGTAAAGATCCGTCCGGGCATGTGCTGAAGGTCCGCACAGATATGACGCTGGCTGGCTGGGCATGAACAACACCTCTATGGCGTGGCGAGCCAGCTCGGGCCATTAGTCCATTTTGGATACCCAGAAGTCTATTGGGTCCGGTGGAACACATAAAAAAACATCGGTGTTGAGACGGCAGATAGTCGTGCACCATGATTCTTAATCAGGTCTCTGGTGTTGTATCTGTGGCCTGCATTGCATGCGTTAGGTGATGTGGTAAAATAAAGAGTTGCCAGAAGTCACCCATTAGGCCTTCTTGCCACCGTATGCCTGCTGCAGCCGCTAGCCTGCCGGGCTACGTCGTACTTGGCACTCTACTGGGCTGATCACGTCGCTGGCGATGTTCCACCGTGACATTTGAAGAACGTGAGCAGACGCAACAGAAGTCTCCATTTGATCATCAGCAGGTCTCCATTTCCTGCATTTTACTCTCTATTTTGGTTTGGGTGGAAGTAAAGTGCTGAGTTTTGTTTTTGTACCAGGGGTATCCAGAGTGTGGCCACCCCGATAACTGTTGTTCATGGTTTGATGGCCTTAATGCGAGGATCATGTTGGAGGAACTGGAAGCATCCAAGCACTCATTGTGAGAGATGGAGCCTTGAGTTCCCAAGCCTCTGGGTGGAGGGGCACTAGCAAATCACATCCTTCCCTCAACTGCCTCAAATTCACGCCATCCTCTTTCCAAGTCAGGGACGTCGGGTGTCCTAGGAATACCTACTCCTCCCTCCTCCTCCTCCTCCTCCGCTTCCTTCCGGCACAGCTTCAACACAGCCCTGACTTGCCTCAGATGACGCACCCTGAGAGCTGAGGTGTACCGCCTTGCACTAGCTCTGAACCCTGTAACCAACTGCCTAATTGAAGACCGATAAAATTGAGAACTGTCGGGCCTTGTGGATATGAATGAGAGAAAGTCCTCCGTGTCTGCATCTGTTCCCCGTCTCCTCCGTCGCGTCGCTGGCGGGACCGTGATGTTTCAGAGTGGACACAACGATCGTACAGAAAACTGGAGATCACCACAATGCTCCTGCTGGACAAGGGCAACGTCCCGCACTGACCATTTTGGTGGCTTCTACTTTCAAAACTGGCAAGGATGGTTGCAGAGCTCTTTTCACCTGCCTCCACTCTCGGTGGCTCAAACACCCGATGACCGCACCACTGCTTGTCCAGCCTGTGTCACTCGTACTGCGTAATGGCATTGCGCTGCTGCCCACAATTCGCTGGAGCATGTGGAGGGTTGGAATTCCAGCGTGGTTGCCCGCACGTCAACAATGAGACGGTTGACGGGGATGCCGAGCTACGCTGGCAACGCAGGCCAGGGCGGGACGAGTCATGGGTGCTAACGGCAAAAGTGCGAACGTCAACCTCGACGGCCTTCTTTCAGCAGGCAGTCCAGAACCTAGTAGCTCTTTAGACATTTCGGACGACAAGGGTTCATGAATGTGCCTGGCAAGGGATGTGCTCCAGCCTACGATCTTTAAGGGCGACCAGCAGATTTCGCCCGTGTATCGCCACTCACCTTGCCGCAAAAGGTTCTAGTACACCCAGCCAGCGCTCGGTCTCGTTGCGGAGATCAGCCGTACCACAGCTCTACTCTGTGTGTGGGACGGTCCTCGCAAGACAGATTAATTTTAGACACGGCCGGTTTCTCTGGGCACGTGATGCCACCAGAGGACCTTGGGGGGGAAAGACCCTGGCCACCATCCACTGCGGTTTTGAAGAGCGTGCGCCGAGCCTGAGAGCCACCGTCACCCCCAAAGGACAACCACGCCAGCACACCCAGTGAGCTGTCACAGAGATATACGGCCTTGGTCCATGCTTACTAGACCATGTGTGCGGTGGTGAGATTGACATTCCCGAGATACAGATGCAGACGTCGCGTTGAAATTATTAGATGAACACGTGCTGGTCCAGGGCAGGGATGGCTTTTTCTGGCAAACAGAAATGCCAGCTCGGCATCTCGAATTGGGGGCAGGCGAGGGCCATGACGTGGCTGAACCCATAAGTGTCCACAACGGAAAGTCAACATTTCCAAGGCCAAAGCCTGTGCAAAGGCCTGACATTCATTCTTTTGGACTTTGGGAGTGGTTTGGGTTAAAGTGTTTCTTCTGCTCCCAAACCTGGAAGACAAAAAGGGTTTTGGGCTATTTAACGGGCCCCGCTGAAAGGGCTTTCAGGTCTAAAACTGGCGGAAAGGGGAAAAAGGGTTTAAGGATGGGTCCCTGGGGGTTTTGCTGGGGGAAACCGGGGGCGACTTGGGGGCTGAAGCGGAGGCGGGAAAACCCTGATCATAAACCTGAAACATGGGAAACCCTGGGGGGAACGCTTGGGGGGTGGCGGGGGGGAGGAGGAGGGGGAGACAGAGGGTGTGACGTGGTTGGAGGCCCTTTGGGGTTGGGCCGGGCCTTTTTTGGGGCCAAGTGTTCCCTCCATTTCAACTCAGGGCATTTGTTTGAAAGTACTAGAAAATTTGGGGTGGTGGTTTAACCACTAAAGGTTCTTGCCTCATTTAAAGCTTTTTCCTGCAAAGGGGGCATATGACATCGCTGGGGAATGGGGGGGGGGGGGGGGGGGGGGGGGGGGGGGGGGAAGGGATTTGGGTCAAAAAAGGCCCCAAAGCTTGAGAGGCCCCTGGCCCTTTTTTACGGCGATAAGCGGGGAGGGGGGGTTTTTGCGCTGACCGTGGGCTGGGGGAAAATCAAATCAGGGGACTTCTGCGACCAAACCCTCCCCCTTTTTGTGGCGGGACCCGTATTGACCAACCCCATAAATTTCCTCCTCGTCCACTGTTTAACGCTGCAACCCAAATTTTTGGGGGAAAGACCAGGATGGATCCGAATGCCCGTCATCACCCATCATCATCAACACGGGTTGATTGGGCCCCGTCCTGATTTTCCCGAAATCCAGAAGCTGCGGGCTCCCAAGGGGGGGCCCACTGAAAGGGCTTCCGACCGCCCGGGTTTTTTGCCGATTAAACCGGTTTTTCCTTCCCCTCCTCTGATGGCATCTTTAAAACTGGGCGTCAGAGAGACTAAATCATCCTCTTGATTTTTTTAACATCCCTCTAAACCCAACTGAAATTTTGTCATCAAAGGGGTTTCTTCAGACAATGATATCCACAGGTGGGTACACGAGTTGTTTTTTTGGGCTGCTTCAGGTTAGACGGATGCTGTTTATGCTGATAAAGACTTTTGGGGCCGGGGACGGGAAGGAGGGGGAGGAAAGACTGCTGGCGGGTTTTGCTTTAAACCCCCCTTTGGGGAACCAGATTGGCGACGATGTTCGTTATTTTAATTAAAAGGGGCTCCCCCAGCGTTTGGACAGCCTGACGGTCCTCAACTAAACGTTTCCGCTGGCATGCGGGGTTGTTGCCAGCACGGGGAAAAAGCCCCTTTCTCCCCGCCCTTTCCTACCCCAAATTGCTCCCCCCCTCTTTGCTCGCTTCCCCACCTGATTTCGCTCCATTTTCCCAAAAATTTAAAAAAATTTAGAAGGTATGGAATATTTTTGGAAATTTCTAAATATTAAAAGAGGGGGCAAATCACACTTTCTCAAATCCCTCTAATCAAAAAAATTCGGGAAATTCAAATTTAACGCAAGGTGTCTATAAACAAATCTGGACTGGGCAAAAGTGAAAAAAACACTATCTGTTATGTTTTGTATAATACCCCGGTATTTTTTGCCCCTTTTAAATTTCACCTGGGTGACTATAAATTTGCTTTTTAAAAAGTTTTAAACGTGGATGCGCTAAAAATGAACAAACTGGTCCCGCAAAAGCCCAAAAACCACAAATCTGTTTTTTTTCGTATGTACACGGAAATTTTTGCACCTTTTAATTTCACCTGTGGGACTATAAAATTTTTGGCCTTTTTTAAAGATTTACGGGGATGCTGCTAAATGAACAAAGTTTGGGTGCCAAAAGTCAAAAAACACGTTTTCTGTTATTTTTTCCGATGAAAACCACGGTATTTTTTGCACCTTTAAAATTTCACCTGTGGTGACTATAGAATTGCTTTTTTTAAAGATTTACGTGGAGGGTTTGGGGTCAATGAACAAAGCGGGGGGGCGAAAAAGTCAAAAAACACATATCTGTTATTTTTTTCGTATAATAAAAAGGGAAATTTTTTGCCCTTTAAATTTCCCACCTGGGGGTTACTATAAAATTTTGCTTTTTTAATATTTACGTGGAGCTGCTTTCAATGAACAAAGGGGGGTGCGAAAAAGTCAAAAACACGAAATCTGTTATTTTTTCTATAATACACTTTTTTTTTTTGCACCATTTCAATTCCCTGTGGGGACTATAGAATTGCTTTTTTAAAAGTTTTACGTGGATGCTGCTCAATGAAAAAAAGCTGGGGGGCGCAAAAGTCAAAAAACACGATCTGTTATTTTTCGTAAAAATACAGGGTTATTTTTTGCACCTTTCAATTCACCTGGGTGACTATAGAATTGCTTTTTTAAAAATTTCCCGTGGAGCTGCGTCAATAAAACAAATTTGGGGGGGCGCAAAAGTAAAAAAAACAGGGATCTTTTTATATTTTCGAATAATACCCCGGTTTTTTTTTGCCCCTTTTTCAATTCACCTGTGGTGACTATAGAATTGCTGTTTTAAGATTTACGTGGGATCCCTGCGTAAAATAAAAAGCGGGGTGCGAAAAATTTCAAAAAACACGTACTGTTATTTTTTTCTTTTAATAAATACACGGTTTTTTTGGAAACAAACAACCTCTCTGAGTACAAATTGCGGGATTTTTTTTTTAAACTGAAAAGGTGGTTTTATCAACACAGGTGGAATGGGAAAAATTTGAAAATAAAACCCCAAACTGAAATGAAATACTGATAATAAAAGGGGTTTTTGCACCTAACAAAGAGACCTGCATTTTACTAGAAATTTTTGTGAACCCAAAAAAAAATTTCAGGTTTGCCCAATATCCAGGAAATATTTCAAATCAAACTTTTAAATAATAAAGATATTCAGGGGCAATGTCTCCCACTAAGTCTTGGTGAACTTTATCCAGTTTCTTTAAAGATAGAGTTTGCCCTGTTTTTTTCCCGGGGGGGCCCCCCCCCCCCCGTTACCCCCTTGATTTTAAACAGCTTAGAGGGGCTGCTTTAAAATTCTCTAGCTAACTAAAAAAAAACCCTTCAAACCCTCTAATCAAAGGCAAAAATTGGGGAAGGGATCACACTAATAGTAGAGGTTTCTCTTTTCAAAAAATAGACTAATTTCGCTGAGCGTTTGGCCAAGGCAGACCCGCACTTCCAATTCCTTAAAGACCTAAGAACACAAACGCTAAAACAGGAAGGGCTGTTTTATATTAAAAAAAGGTCATGTTTTTTTTTCCCAGCCAATCCAACCATACACCCCCAAGTCATGATGTGCCCCCAAAATTCCACCCGGACTTTTTTCTGTAATTGATATGGGGCCGCCAAAATACGGAAAAGGGGCCAAAAATTGGCGCGATCTTAATAGATGTTTGAAACGTTTTTAAACCCTTAATTATCGCTTTATCTAAAATTTGGGACACCATAAAAACCTTTTGCCGTTTTCAACTTTGTCGAAAAAAATTCGCTAAAACACTATAACTATCCCTTTTCCTGGGCCACGCTGACCCCCAAAACCTTTTTTAAACCCCAGTTTTTAAAAAAGTACGGAAAAAAAGGGAAATTTTTTTAACCCACCTTTTTAGTTTCACTGGACATTGACTATACTGTTTGTACCACGAAAATGACCTTTAAAAAACCTGTAGGGTCCAAAAGTTAAAAAGTCCCGGGGAAAAAAGGAGCCCCTTTCAACCACCCATTTAGTTGAACTGGAAAATTAAATAAACCTTCCGGGAAAACCCCCAGAAAGCCCTTTTTAAACCCTGTCTAAACCCACAATTAAAAAAGTGCCGCAAACAGAATTTTTAACCACCTTTTTTAGTTAACTGGACATTAAATAATGCCTGCCCGGGGGGCCAAAGCATGGCCCCAAACCTGCATGAACCCCAGTTTTAAAAAGTGCCGCAAAAAGGAGTCTTTAACCCCCTTTTTTTTAGTTAAAAAGGGAAATTGACTATATCTGTCCTGTCCCGCATTTGACCTTTTAAAACCAGCCCCGGGCCCGGGGCATAGCATCGCGGGACAGTTTGCCTCGGGTTCGAACACAGAGGCAAGGGGGCGGATGTACCATTTCTAACACGGATTGTGGTTTTAAAAGCTTTGTCCCCTTTTTCTTAATAGGTGAACTAGAGGAGGTCATACGGGCCAGATAAAGAGCTAATTTGCATTTTTTTTAAATTCCCGGGTTTTCAGTTCGGGACTTCTCTTGTTTGGGCCCTTCATTGAGATGTTTTAAAATCCCCTTCTGTTTCAGTAAAATTTTGGGTTTGGGAAATTGTTTTTATTGATACGCTTTAAAATGCCCCCTTTGTGTGTCATTTAACAAACTTATTTTGCTTTGGGTTGTCATTAGATGTGGATAAAATTTTTGTACTATGGCAATTTTTTCCCTAAATTTTTTTTCCCTTTAGGGATCTAGGGATTAGGAGGGACGAAAAATGTTGGGGGGTTTGGAATGTGAAAAAATTTAATAGGGCTTTTTCTAGTAAGGGATGGGTTGTGACGGGACCGTCTTTGTTTGGCACGAAAAATCCGGGTTTAGGAAGTGGGGGTATTACTACCTAGGATTAAAAGTTTTAAATTAAAGCCTTTCCTTTATCTAGGGTTTTCATTTTTTAATTGTTTTTTTTCCGGGTAAGAGGTTTTTTGTCGCACAAATTTTTTTTTGAAAAGAAAAACATTAAAAGTTATTTTTTTAATTGGTTCCTCCCTTTATTTTTTTTGGGGTTTTGTTTGTTTTAAATCGGGCTGACCCACAGTTTAAAAGTGCGGGGAAAGGAGTTTTAAACCCCCATTTTGTTGAAATGGACTTTAAACTAGCCCCTGCCCTGGGAAACCAACATCTGTTAAATTTTTCCTGTCCCTCCCTTTTTACAATTCAGAGGAAATATTTGTATCAGCTATTTTTTTCTTCCCATTTTTTTTTGTAGTTTAATTCAGAAAACACTTTTTTAAAAAATTGGGAAAGGAAATTTCCCCCCATTTTTTTGGGTTTTCTTTTTTTAATTGTATTAAATGGGTTGTCCACTACGGGGGATTGCTAGCTATTTTAAAGTTTCTTGCAAAAACAAGTCATTTTGAAATTTTGTGTCAATTTAAAACAGTGTCCAAACTTATTCCTTTTTTTGACAGCCCATCCCCTTGACCCAACTTTTGAAAATTTTTTGAAAAAAACAAATGTCTTTTAAAAAAAAACCAAAATTTTTTAAAATAAAACCTTTTGTTTAGTTTGAATTTAAACGGAAAAAATGCCCCCAAAAATTAAATTTACATGACCCTTGACCATTTTTGAAAAATTTTTGGAAGAACAAATCCCCCTGTAAAAAACCAAAATTTTTACAATAGGACCTTTTAGTTAGCTGCATTTCACAGCAAAATGCCCCCAAAAATTAAAAACATGACTTTTGAGCCACTTTTGAAAAAATTGTGAAGAAAAAAAATTTGTCTTTTTAAAAAAACCACATTTTTTAAAATATGACCTTTTGAATTGCTGCATTTCAAAGCAGAAAAGACCCAAAAAACGTTTTCTTTTCCCAAAGGACCATGATAAAAGCGTATCTCACACAACATGACCCCAAAAAAATTATAATTTTGACTTCTAAGCAATTTTTAAAAATTTGGGTGATGGAGAAATGCCCTTAGAAGCCAATTCTTTTTCCAAAGGACCAAAAATTTAATAGCTGTTTCTCACAGAAAACATGACCTAAAAAACCTTTGAAAATGGGAAAAATTCAAAGATAAATGAGAAAAGGGGAATAGGGTTTTTTGTCATGAAACCTTGGTGTATTTTACGGTCCCACACCGAAAAACCCAAGAAAAATGATCTTTTTGGGGAAACTGAAAATTAAAAAATTGCAAGAAAAAAATTTTATTTTTAAAAAACATTTTTCAAGGGGCCCCTTTACTTTGAAGAGGAATTTTTAAGTGGGGACCGGAAAAATAACCCGGGTGACTTGGCAATTGGGGCCCAAAACCCTTTTAAAGACCCATCCTGATTCATTTTAAAGAATTTTAAAAACGATCAACATTATTGGGGAAACCCTTTGCGTTTGTCTGTAATGACCCCTTTCCAGCTGTGCGGGAAGGTCCCCCTAAATTTTTTATAACGCTGGCTGCGGGGGACAACACCCCCTTGGCAGGGGGAGCGGGGTCGGGCCATTTATCCATTTTGGGTACCCAGAAGTCGATTGTGTCCGGGAAAACATCCAAAAACATCGGTTTTTGAGACGCAATAGTCGTGCACGAATTTATCTTAAAACGGTTCTGTGTGTTGGATGTTTGCCCTTATTTTCATGCATTGGTGAGGTGGAAATAAAGATTGCCAAGGTCCACCCCTTAGGCTTTGCCCCAATTTCCTTCCCGGGTGGGGGCTGCCGTTACGGCTTTCTTGGGAAAACCACGGTTTTCCCCGTGCTGACATTGGGCCACCTTGGGCATTTTAAGAACGTGAAGAAACGAAAAAGGGTTTTTCCCCCAGTTGATCAATCAGCAAGGTCTCCATTTCCTGCATTTTACTCTTTATTTTGGGGGGGTGGAAGGAAAGTGCTTTAGTTTTGGGGTTTTTTACCGGGGGTTCCCCGGAGGGTGGCCCCCCATAACTGTTGTTCCCTTTTGATGGGCTTAATTTCGAGGATATTTTTTGGAGAAATGGGCATCCCAACACTCAATTGAGGGGATGGAGCCTTGATTTCCCCCCCCTCTGGGTCGAGGGGAAAATAGGGAAAATGACCTTCCCATCTTCCCCTCCGCCCCCAAAATTTAGCGCCAACCCCTTTTCCCGGGAGGGAAAAACGGGAACGTCGGGTCCAGGGGGTACCTCCTCCCCTCCCCTTCCCCCGGCCCCGGCTTCAAACACAGCCCTGGGTTGCCCCAGATGAAAGCAAACGAGAGCTAATACCCGCCTTTCACTAGCCCTGGACCCCGAACCACTCCCAATGAAGACCAAATAAATTGTGAAACTGTCGGGGCCCTTTTTGGGTTCGACGGAGAGAAAGGGGGCCCCTGTCCCCCCGTGCCGTCTTTCCACCCGGCGCTGGCGGGACCCGATGTTTCCCGAGTGTCCAAAAGTCGTTCCAAGGGAAATAAGATCACCCCAAAGCCATGGACAAGGGGCAAATTTTTCCCACGCCTTTTTTGGGGGTTCTTCAAAAAAAGGGAAGGAGGTGGGAGAGCCCCTTTCCCCCCTGCCTCCACTTCGCTGGCCCCAAACCCTGAGGGTCCGCCCACTGCTTGTCCCGGGGCCCGGTGAAACCCTTTGACTGCGTAATGGCTTTGCCTGGGGGCCCAAAAGGGTGGGGCATGTGGGGGTTGGGAAATTTCCGCGTGGGTTTCCAAAGTCAACAATGAGAAAGGGTTTAAGGGAGGGGGCGAGCTGCTGCTGCAACGCACCAGGCGGGACGAAGCAGGGTGCGAAAAGGCCGGGAAATGCCCAATCAGCCTTTGAGCCTTCCTCACAGGCAATCCCGACCGGGTAGCGCTTTAAAAAAATTTCTGGGGGACAGGGGGGCAAGGGCATGTGCCCGGAAGGGATGTGCCTTTCCCGCCCACCCTTTTTAAGGGGGGCCGCAGATTTTTTCCATTTTCGCCAACCCCCTTTGGGCCCGGCAAAAAGGGTTTTGTCACCCAGCCAAACGCCCCGGTCTCGTTGCCCGGGGACCGTCCACGCTCCCGACCTTGTTGTGGACGGTCCCCCAAGGGCAGATTAATTTTAAAAACGGCCCTTTGGGTTTTTTGGGACGTGAAAGCCACCAGAGGACCTTTGGGGGGAAAAAGCCCTGCACCATCCCTCGGTTTTTTTTAAAAATGTGGGCCCAAAAACCCGAGAGCCCCCCGTCACCCCGAAAACATTCCCCCCCACTTTTACCCGGGGGCTTCCCCCAGGATTTTAGCGCCTTGGCTGTGCTTACTATCCATATGTCAGGGTTTAGATGGAATTTTTTCCGGACACGAAAGCGACAACGCCCCTTGAAAAATTTTTGATGACAAGGTTTGGGTGGCCGGGCCCGGGATGGGGTTTTTTTGGCCAGGAAAAGCCTGCTCGGGGATCTGGTATTGGGGGCAGGCAAGGGCCATGTGTGGCAGAACCCATCTGTGTCCAAACCCGATGGAAAAGGCAACATTTTTCCCCCCGGGAAAAACCTTGGGAAATTTCCGCATTAAGGCTTTTGGTTTGGGATGGTTTTGGGTTAAAGTGTTTCTTCGCTCCCCAAAATTTGGGAAAGGGCAGAAGGCTGGCTGCTAGACTGGGCTGTAAAGGGGGCAGGGTTTTTCAAAAATGGCAGAAGGGGAAGGGGTAGGATCGGGGCTCTGGTGGTGCTGGTTGGGGGTGGGGTGCGGTGGAGGGTGAAGCGGAGGTGTTTTGATCATGACCTGAGGACATGGGCAGCTAAGGAACGCTTTTGGGGGTGGGGGAGGAGGCGGAAACAAAGGGTGTGACCAAAAGGTTTTGGGAAACCCCCCCATCCCATTTGGCCTTTTTTGGGCCAAAATTTGACCCCCATTTTAAAAATCAAAGCATTCGCTGGGATGTGACTAAACCTTGGGTTTCTGGGGGGTTAAAAAACCTTTAAAATTCTTGCCTCTTCTGAAGCGTTTTCGGCAAAGGCGGCATTTGACCTGCGGGTGGGAAACAAAGGGTTGCTCAAAGAAGGCCCCCGGGTTTAGAGGTTCTTGGGCCTTTTTTATGGCGATAAACGAGGAGCGGGGTTTCGTGACCTTGGGGTGAAGGAATTTATCTCAGCGGACTTCCCGGACCACCCCTCCCTTTTTTAGGGAGGGGCCCCTACTGCACTACCCCATCGTCCCCTCCCTTGTCCGTGATGAAGGCTCGCAAGCAAAATTTTGCTGGAAAAAGAAACCCCATTGGATCCCCAATTTTCGTCCGTATCATATTTATCATCATCATCCAAACCCCAGGTACTTTGGTTTGTTTCCCGACATTCTGCATCCAGGAAATGCAGGGCTACAAGTAAGAGGACTTGCAAGGCGTTGCCGACCGGGCCCCGGGGTTTTTTGCCGATTTTGGGCCCCCTTTTTTTTCCCCCTCTGATGGCATCATTTAACTGGGGTCAAACAGACAAAATTTATCCTCCTTTGGGGGTCTTTATTTTTAAACCCTGCCTTCTGACCCCAACCCGGGGATTTTGTCCTTTAAAGAGGGCTTCAGAAAATGGGTTTTTCCACGTGGTGGGGCACAGTTGAAAATTTGGGGGGTTTCCTTTTGCTTTATGTTTTTGGAAAGGATGCTGATGATGACAATTTTTGGCCTTTACGGGAAGGGGGGAGGAGGTTTAAGGGGTTTCTTTGGGTGCAGGTTGCATTAACCACTGAAGAAACAGATTTGGGACGCTGTTCCTTTTCTGAGTTTTAAAGGGGCCCCGAAACCCGCGATGGGCAGGCCTGCGGTTTCCTTTCAACCGACGATCCACTGGGGTTGCTGGTTTTTCGGCCACAATGGAAAGGGGCACCCTTTTCTCGTACCCCTACCTCCATGTCCCCAAACCCCCTTTTTTCGCTTAAACCCCCCTGCATTTCACTCCTTTTTTGAAAAAATAAAAATTTGAAAGGTATTGAAGAGTTTGGGGGAAAAGTTTTTTCTTATTAAAAAATGGCCAAACACAGTTTTTCTTAAAATCCCTCTAATTTCCCTACAGCCAACTAGGGTTAGAAAAAATGAAAAGTTTCTTTTCCCAATACCGGGGAAAAAGGGGTCTGGGGGAAGAACCCTAAGACAAAATCAAAAAGTGTTCCCAAAACAAATTTCCCCGGGAATTTTTTAAAAGCCCCTTGGACTAGAATTGATAGTTTTTAACAAAATATCATTTCCCAAATGCGCTATCTGCCCAAACTGAGATTTAAAAAAGCCCCAATTTTTAAATTTTTTCAGAAAATTAAAACGGATGAGAAATTTTTGTTTTTTGCAGGGGAAAGGGCAAAAAGAGAAAAAGTTGCTAGAAAATTTTTCTATCAGAATTTCTAAAAAAAGTGGGTATTTTAAAAAACTAGGGGCCGCACCACGTGCAAACCCCTATTTAAAAACCCATTTGGGTTTAAAAAAAGGTAAATTTTTTTCACCCATTTTAAAAACACCTGCGGTGACTAAAAAATTGCTGGTTTCAAATTTTTTTGTGCAAAGTGGTCTATGGGAACCCAAAGCTGGCCTTGCGCCAAAATGGGAAAAAAAAAACCTTTTGAAAAGTATTTCGGAAAATAAAAGGGGGATTTTTCACCATTAAAAATACCCCTGCGGGACAAAAAATTTTGCTGTATTCAAATTTAAGTGCAAGGGGGTCTATAACAAAGCGGTGCTGATCATCCTGACAGACCCACTTGGCTCTGGTCCCGGGCCGCGGCCGTTGTGATGGAAACCCCGTTTTCTTACATATGCTTGGAATTGTATTCACTAGTGTGAACTGTTTCTCCTCACTTTTTTGCTTGATTGATTTTTGGCCAACGCCCTCCCCAAAATCCTCCACATTTTTGATTTTAATGGTTTCCCTTTTTGGGGGGACAACCCTTTTTCTGTTCCTACCCGTCTGGTTTTTTCTTTCCCCAGGCCCCAAATTTCGCCTTCTTTGTTCCCCTATTTAAAGATCACTTCCTTCCTCTTTCCCTGTTAGGGTCTTTTGCATATTGCTATTTTTCTTCTGTTTATTTTTCTGGATCTGACCCTCTGTGCTACGACTTCTCTTCTCTTAGGGGATTTGTACTCCCGCGCCCGACCGGGTATTCGACCCTGCGTCTAGGGATCCCCCTCTTATGTTTGGTATGCTGCCCCACCGTATTCTGACCCTCTGTGCACTACTTCTCTTTCCTCAGTATTTGACTGCCCTCCCGCCCCGGTATTGACGGGCTAGTCGACCCCTTTTATTGTTTCTGTCGTTGTTTGTCGTGTCTTGTTCTGCACTTAATTAGTGTGCTCCTATCTTCGGGTTTGGGGGCCGGTATTAAGGGAGGGGGCCCCCCCAAAAGGGCAGGGACAGGTTTTTTGGGGGACCTTATCGGCTCCCCTGTTGGTCTGTTCGTTTGCCCTGATGGCCCCCTTACATTACAGCGGCCCAACCCCAGAAACCCCCCCGGCGGTTAAACCCATGATATCGACTTGTCGGTCACGCCCCCCTAGAGGAGTTGACAACCCAATTCCAGGGCATGGCGGGCTTAAAATCAAATCCCGCAGCGTTTTGATGCCATAAAAAACCCCAGTACCTGGATTTGCCGCTCCGTCTGTGCCCTATCTGCCCCCGGTTTGTGAATCCCCCGCGTCCCATTTCAATCTAAGATTTTCCTGGATCGTTTGATGGAACCCAGACAGGTTCCGAACTTTCAGGAATCCTGTCCCGTTTTTCGTTTTTTAACTACTTTCCCACTGGGGAGAAAAAGTACGGTTTTGGGGGTCTCTCCTCCAGGGGCCCCCCTCAATTGGCCGCATGCCCCCTGAAGCCCCGAAAGTGGAGTTTAATTTAAAATTTTTTCAGGGTTTTTGCCATTCACGATAATCCTAACTTGTGGCTGGACAAAACTCACCCTATCATTTTACAGGGCCCCGCCGGCCGAGAATATTGTTCTGAGACCGCCAATGGTGACTAACCGGTGGCGATCAACCCCTTAAACCCCTTCAACAAAGGGTTATCTGATGCAAAGGATGCAATGGTCAGCCATTTCCCAAACCCCTGAACCCTAAAGACTTTATGATTACTGACCCTTACAGAAGACTGAGGAAGACGCGGGGAAAAACAAGGGGGGGGCGACTTTTCAATTCAAGTCGATTTTTCTGTAAAATTCCTCCTCCTTCTCTGAAAAATTCTCCTCTTCTATCCCATCCCCACTCCGAAAAAGAACCCTGGTTTGGGTTTTACATCTGCTGCCACCAGAAGAAAATCTGTTTTGGGGAATGCCTTGGGTTTTTTATTGGGGGGAAAACCCGACCTTTTCTGAACTGTCCGATAGGCCCCAATCACCTCAAGGAAACGCCGAACTCCCGTTTTCCAGGGGGGTAACTTGGGTATACAGGGGACCTCCTAAACTTGTAATAAGTTTTTTTTTGCCTGTACCCTTTGGGCTCTAATTCTAAAAATTTTGCTTGTCAACTATGATTGATCAGGCGTGGCTAGTTTTTTTGTATTCTGTTTTCCCGGCCTTGGGTTTGGAATACTTCCATTGATTCACCCTTTTTGTTTCGGAGTAGATTTTACCTCCCTAAAAGGGGGGAAAAAATCAAATTCGTACTGCTGAGAAACTTTGAATGTTGGGAGTTCCATACGAAAAACTTTTCTTTTTTGTCATGGGGAAAAATTTCTGGAATTTTTCTTGGTTGCCCCGGCTCCGCCCCCAAATCTTGTTTGACGGGGAACCCCGGCTGATCAATGGGGGGACTCATAGTTCATAGTTCATAGTTTTTAAGGCTAAAAAAAGACAAACTCCAACTAGTTCCCCTGTTTGCTGGTGTTGATCCAGAGGGAAAGGGAAAAAAAAACCCCATGGGTAGAAGCCAATTTTCCTCATTTAGGGAAAAATTCCTTCCTGACTCCAATCTGGCAATCAGAAAAATCCCTGGATCAATGACCCCTCTCCTGAATCCTAGTCACTATAACCTGTCACATTATTACGCTCCAGAAATTCATCCAAACCCTTTTTGAACTCGGTTATTGAATTCCCATGACAAGTCCCTCTGGCAGAGAATTCCATAGTCTCACTGCTCTTACAGTAAAGAACCCCTTTCTATGTTTATGTAGAAATTTTCGTTCCTCAAGACGTAAAGGATGCCCCTTGTTCTAGATACAGCCCTGTGTATAAATAAATCTTGGGAGAGATCTCTATATTGACCTTTGATGTATTTAAACATATTTATTATGTCCCCCCGAAGCCTTCTTTTCTCTAAACTAAATAACCCTAATCTTGCCAATCTTTCTGTGTACTGTAGTCCACCCAGTCCTTTTATTATTTTTGTTGCCCGCCTTTGTACCTGTTCAAGCTCTACAAGTCTTTCCTGTGCACTGGTGCCCAAAACTGTACACAATATTCCATGTGTGGTCTAACCAGTGACTTGTATAATGGGAGAATATGTTCTCATCATGTGCATCAAAGCCCCATTTAAAGCACCACATGATCCTATTTGCTTTGGCTGCTGCTGCCTGACACTGGCTGCTACAATTAAGTTTACTGTCCACCAGGATTCCCAAGTCCTTCTCCATGTCACTTTTACCCAGTGTTTTTCCATTTAACATGTAATCATGTAATGGATTTCTCTTCCCCATGTGCATAACCTTGCATTTATCAGTGTTAAACCTCATCTGCCATTTCCCTGCCCAGGCCTCCAACTTATCCAGATCCCTTTGTAATAACATATTATCCTCTATTGTGTTGATTACAGAGCTTAGTATCGTCTGCAAAGATCGATATTCTACTGTGTATTCCCTGTGTAAGATCATTAATGAAAATTTTAATGTGGTTCTCATTTGAAGACTGTTGATCCCCTGCTGTGTGCGGTAATTAATACTCACAATATTTCGGAAAGTAAAACTGACGTCTTAGATAGAGATGTTGCCGATAATCTGCCTCCGCACCAGCCTGATGATTGTACCATAGACCTCACTCCGGGGGCAAAGCTTAACTTGTCTGTCCCGAAGCATGAGCTAAAGCATTTGTATATTAAGGAACCTGAAAATTTTCTTTCTCCGGAAGTAGTGTTCTCGACTACTGATTCACAGAGTTCTGCTCCATCTAAGCTGTCTCCCCTTTGCTATGAAGAGAATTCCCATCTCATGTACTCTGCCACTACAGGTTGTGAAACCAAAATAGAATCCATCGTTCATCGACTGTGCACAGTCTGGACTCTTAAAAATGCTCAACTAAAACAAATCAATAAAAACCGCCGACCCAGACCAAAATACCTCCGGCTTCAAGTCCCTCTAGCAAATTGTGCTCCCAAGCCTAAAAAGGGAAAAATTGTTCAAGCCCATCACACTAAACTAAGGGGGTCTGTTGAGGGTCCGGTGGCCCCTCCTAAAGGGGGGGTACTGTCATGATCATGCCTGACAGAGCCTCAGCTTTGGGCTCTGGTCACCGGCCATGGCCGTTGCGACGGAAACCCTGGTTTCTTACATGATGCTTGGAATTGTATTCACTAGTGTGAACTGTGTTCTCCTCACTGTTTGCTTGATTGATTTCTGGCCAACGCCCTGGCCAGGAATCCTCCAGCACTCTTTGAGTTAATGGTTTTCTCCCTTTGATGGACAACCTTCTGTTCCTATCCGGTCTGGTGTTTCTTTCCACCTATGGCCTCAATTCTGCTTTCTTTGGTTCCCTATTTAAAGGATCACTTCTCTTCCATCTTTGCCTGCTATAGAGGTCATTTTGCATATTGCTAGTTTTTTCTTCTATATTACTTTCTGGTATCTGACCCTGCTGTGCTACTGACTTCTCTCTCTCTTAGTGATTTGGTACTGCTGCGCCCGACTGGTATATCTGACCCTGCTGTGCTACTGACTTCTCTTTCTCTCAGTGATTTTGTACTGCCGCTCCCGACCGGTATTGACCTGGCTAGTCTGACCCCTCTTTATTGTGTTCTGTCGTTGTTTGTCTGTGTCTTGTGTCTGCACTTAATTAGTGTAGCTCCTAGTCTTCTGGTTGGTGCCGAGCTATTAAAGAGTTGGGCACCCCAAAAGGCAGGGACAGTGTTTGGGACCAGTATCAGGGCCTCACTCTGTTTGTGTCTGTTCGTGTGACACTGACTGGTCCCTGACAGCTGGCCTGCGCCAAAGTGAAAAAAATACCTATCTGAAATGTATACGGATAATAAAAGGTATTTTTTTGCACCTATCAATACAGCTGCGGTGACTACAAAATTGCTGTATTCAAATTTAAGTGCAAGGTGGCTCTATGAACAAAGCTGGCCTGCGCCAAAGTGAAAAAAAACACCTATCTGAAATGTATACGGATAATAAAAGGTATTTTTTGCACCTATCAAATACACCTGCGGTGACGACAAAATTGCTGTATTCAAATTTAAGTGCAAGGTGGATCTATGAACAAAGCTGGCCTGCGCCAAAGTGAAAAAACACCTATCTGAAATGTATACGGATAATAAAAGGTATTTTTTGCACCTATCAAATACACCTGCGGTGACTACAAAATTGCTGTATTCAAATTTAAGTGCTGTATTCTGTTTTAAGTGCAGGCTGCACAACATACAAGTTATATTTCACAAAAAACTGGCCAAAAAGTGTTAATAAAAACCCATTGCAATGCAGGGTCTAAACTCTAAACACAGTCTGGGCTGCACAATATCCACTCTCCTTTAAAGAGCCTGTCTGTCTGTCTGTCTGTGTTCGCCCGCAGCCAACGCCCCCCCCCCACACCCGCGGCGGTACCGCGCGAGGGGCGGGCGCCGCCCGCCTGCGCTGTTTTACCCCCTCAGGCGCCGCGGCAAAGAGGCCGCAGCGTCTGAATGACTGAAAGCGGTACCGCGCCACCATTTTCAGCCCGACGGGACATCAAACAGTGAGATCGCTGCGGCCCGACGGACAACATGGCAGCGCAGAGCCTGGAAGCTTGATCGCTGCCATGTTCCTGTTTGCCCCACTTCCGTCCGCAGACAGGAAGTGGGGAACCGCCATCTTTGTACACAACCCCAATGCATTGCCTATGCATGCATTAGGCTGTACCAATGATCGCGCCCCTAGTGGTCAGCACCATGAGGGACTAAATGTAAAGTTTAAAAAAAATAAATTAAATAAAGTTTTAAAGTACAAAAAAAAAGTATTAAAAGTGCAAATCACGCCCCTTTCCCCATTTTACAAATAAAAAAAATAAAATAATAAAAATGTTACACATATTTGGTATCGCCGGGTCGGAAAAAGTCCGATCTATAAAAATATAATATAATTTATCCTGTACGCTGAACACCGTAGAAGAAAAAAAATTCCAAATGCCAAAATTGCGTTTTTTTGGTCATTTCACGTCACATAAAAATTGGACTAAAAGTAATCAAAAAAGTCGCATCCATTTCAAGTGATAGCATTAAAAAGTACACATCTGCCCGCAAAAATGCCACCTCACTGACGTCCTATGTGTTAGTACAAAAAGTTATTGGGCGCACAAATTTGGGGCCGCAGCGCAAATTTCAAGAGTAGAAAATGTTTGGAATTTTTTTACGGTACCAAAACATAACGGAAACCCTACATGTTTGGTATTGCCGGATGAATATCAACCTATAGAATACAGATAACACCTCATTTTTACCGAGGAATAAACTCCGTAAGAACAAACCTCTCGCAAACATGGCGCAAGTACGTTTTTTTTTTTCACATTTTGCCCCACTTAGAATTTTTTTGCCGTTCCCTAGTATATTTTATAGTAAAATGAATTACACCACTAGAAAGTAGAAATTGTCACTCACAATAAAAGACCTAATATGTCTATGTAGGGGGAAAAAAAAAAAGTTATGGCTTTCAAAGGCAAAGAGCAAAAAAATTTAGAGCCATATTATTATGACCGTCCGTCAGGAAGGGGTTAAAATTCTCATCCTAAGTAACTAAAATCTGCTAATCTATTTCTAATCTACCTAAGTTCTAATGTTCACAGCTAAAAGCATAGATGTCTGTGTAAGCCGAGTACCGAGGGCAGGTTTACCGGAATACAGCGAAGTCCCCGGACAAAGAACACGATCCAAAACCAGCTCAAT
>JAODAL010027929.1:0-54146 GCA_025379985.1 Phyllomedusa bahiana | reverse complement strand
TCCCACAATGCTCATGTTTAAAAAGGGCTTTGGGATCCGAAACTGCCCTTTTTGGGGGCTTTTTCCCAAAACTGGAAAGGGATGGGGGCAAAAGCCTTTTTTCCCTGCCTCCCCCCGGGTGGCTAAACACCCCGAGGTCCCTCTCCCGTTTTTCCCAGGCCATTTTCATTTTCGTACTGCTAATGGGATTGCGCTGCTCCCCCACAATCGCTGGGGGCAGGGTTGGGGGGTTAAAAATTTTCCAGCGTGTTGCCACGTCAACAATGAACTTTTGACGGGGGGCCGAGCTGACGCTGCAAACGCACCCAAGGGGGGGGACGAAGCAGGTTTGGGGAACGGCGGAATTTGCGAACTTGATTAAACCTTCAGACCTTCCTCAGCAGGAAAGCCCCAGACCCGGGTACTCTTTAAAAATTTTCTGAACCGACAAGGTTCATGAAATGTCCCAAAGGGAAAGGGATGGCTCCAGCCTACCGATTTTTAAAGGGGCCGGCCAGCAGTTTTCGCCCGAAAATGGGCACACCCCCTTTGGGCCGGGCAAAAGGGTTTTTTTTGGAAACCCAGCCAGCATTTCGTCTCTTTGGGGAGAGCCGTCCACACTCCGCCCTTTTGTGGGAGGGTCCCCAAAGCCAGATTAATTTCAACACGGCCTGGTTTCTCTGGCACTTGAGGGCCACCAGAAAACCTTTGGGGGGAAAAAACCCCCTACACCATACCTGGGGTTTTTTGAAAAAGCGGCCCCCGGAGCCTGAGAGCCACGGTCACCCCCCAGAGCCACCCACCTAGCTCCCCCCGGGTGATTTGTCACGGGAGAATAGGGGGCCTTTGGCCGTGCTTACAGTCCATGTTTTCGGGGGCCCAGATGGATTTTTCCGGACACAAAAATGCAGAAAAACGCGCTTGAAATTTTAGAAACCGTGGCGGGCCCGGGGCGGGGGACGGTTTTTCCCTGGCAAAGAAATGCCGCTCGCATCGGGAAATTGGGGGCAGGAAAGGGGGCTTGACGTGGCGGAACCCATTTTTGGCCCCCAAAAGGGGAAAAAGGCAACTTTTCCAAAGGGCCCCAAAAGCCGGGAAAGGGCCGACATTCAGGTTTTTGGCTTTGGGTTTTTTTTGGGGTTAAAGTGTTTTTTCTCTGCCCCCAAATTTGGAAGACAGAAGGTTTGGCTGTTTAGACAAAGCCGATGTGGGCCTGAAAGCCAAATAAAACTGGCGGGGGGAGAAGGTTAGTTTGGGTCTCGGGTGGGGGTTGGTACCCCGGGCGCCCGTGGAGGCTGAAGGGGGGAGGCTGACCCCGTCATTACTCTGAGAGACATGGGGAAAGCTGAAAACGCTTGGGGGTTGGGGGTAGAGGAGGCGGAGACAGAGGGTGTGACAGTTTTTGGAACCCCTCCGGCGTCGCGGGCCTTTTTTGGGCCAAGTTTCCCCTCCTTTTAAAAACTCATGCATTCGCTGCATTTTGACAACATGTTGGTGGGGGTTTAAAACCCCCAAAGGTTTTCCCGCCTCTATTTTTGGGGTTTAGGGCAAAGGGGGCATATGAAAATCGCGGGGTGAAATAAAAGGGGTTTGGGCTCCAAAGAAGGCCCAGGTTTGAGGGGCCCCTGGACCTTTTTGACGGCGATAAGCACGAGGGGGGGTTTGTGCTGACCGTGGCTGGGGGAAACCCAATATCGGGGGCCCCCCGTCTGCGACCGCCCTCCCCCTTTTTGAGGGCAAAACCCGTACTGACACTCCCCCATGGGATTTCCTCCTCGTCCATTTTATGAAGCGCTCGCAAAACTAGTGTTTTAAACGATTACTTTGGGCTATCGACAATGGGATCGAAGTCGATACCCGGCCCCCCCAAATCAAATAAAGGTTTTTGATTTTTTCGATCATCCCGATGACCATTAAAGTCTATGGCGAGCAAAAACACTTCATTCTTACACCCAAACAGGGCTGGAGAAGCGGGATTAATTTCCCCCAACAGTAAAAAGGGATCCCGGGCACATCTTGGGAAACAACACTTAGGCTAAAAAAAGGGCCACGAAAAAAAGTCACACCCCCCCACCCTTTTTCACAAACCTGTTTTGTACCACAGCATGCCCCTTAAACCGCATCACCCCAAAAATTTAAAAAGTGCCAGAAGCAGTATAAAAATAAAAAAACCAAAATTCATTTTACTTGAACTACATTGAAAAACCCGTCCGGAAACCCGCACCCTGACCCCCAAAAACCTGCATGACCCCCAAAATCTAAAAAGTCCCGGGGAAAAAGGAGTCTTTAAAAACCACCTTTTTTTAGTTTCACTGGACATTGACTATACCTGCCCTTTTGGGCCCACAGAAAGACCCCAAACCTGCATGACCCCCACATTTAAAAAGTGCCAAAAAAAGGAGCCCTTTTAAACCACCATTTTATTTTCACGGGGACATTGACTAAAACCTGTCCTGGGCCACGGGCCTGACCCCCAAAAACCTGCAGGGCCCCCCACTTTTAAAAATCCCGGGAAAAAGGAGTCTTTCAATCACCATTTTATTTTCCCCGGGACTTTGACTAAAACCTTTTGCTGGCCACAAATGACCCCCAAACCCTGCATAACCCCAGACATAAAAATTTCCAAAAAAGGAGTTTTTCCCAAACCATTTTTTTTAGTTTCACTGGACATTGACTATCCCTGTCCGGGGCCACAGCAGACCCCAAAACCTGCATAACCCCCCCCTTTAAAAAAGTCCCGGGGAAAAAGGGATTTCCTTTAACCACCAATTTTATTTTACGGGACATTGACTAAACCTGTCCTGGGCCACAGCATGACCCAGGGCCGGAGTTACGTGGGTGCGGTGAGACCCAAAGGCTGGGCGCCCATCATCTTTTAAAACACGCAGGTTAAAATGCCCTGATGCCCAAAGCAACAAAACTGTCGTGCTAAAGCAGAGGCGAAGGGGAAGTTTTAGAACCCACCCTTCCCGGGTACACAGTCAATACCGGGGTAGCGCTAGGGAGTGTGGACCAATTGAGTTTTCATTTGGAAAATACGGGTGGTTAAGGGCCCTTTTACCCCCAAAATTTTTCCCTTTATCTTGGCTTCTTTTCTCATTTTACTCAATTGCTGGGGGAAAATGGTCTCTGTACTTTTTTCTCTGCCCCCGTGCTCCATACCCATTTTTTTCTTTTAATAACCAACATCGGGTCATTTTTCCCGTACCACCCTTGTAAAAAATTTCGAGGAATTTTTTTAAAACAGCTATTTTTTTACATGCAAGTTTTTTTTTATTTTTAATTCTGGGGAAAACACTTTTTTAAAAATTTTGGGGGAATCCCACCATGTCTTTTTTTCCTTTTTTTTAATTGTTTAAAATTTGGTTTTTCCCTCAATAAAGGGATTGATAGCTTTTTTAAAAAGAATCTTGCAAAAACAAGTTTTTTTGCAATATTTGTCCATTAACTTTCCCAAAACCTATTCCTTTTTTTTTTTTTTTTTTTTTCTTACAGCAAAAAATCACCCTTGGGGGCCACTTTTAACCTTTTGTGAAGAAAAAAATTTTCTGTTAGAAACAATTTTTTTTAAATAAGCCCTTTAGTATAGCTGCATGCCAGCAAAATCCCCCCAAAAATTCAAAGCATGCCCCAGGGGAGCCACTTTGACAATTGGAAGAAAAAAATGTCTTTTAAGAAAAATTTTTTTTTTAAATAGGACCTGTAGTATTGCTCCCTTTTAAAAGCACATACCCAAAAAATTAAAAAAATGACTTCTCCCACTTTTTAAAAATTGTAAAGGAGAAATGCACTTAAAAGCCACTTTCTGTTCCAAAGGACCATGATTTTTTGCGTTTTCTCACAGCAACATGACCCCAAAATTTTTTAAATATACTTCCAGCCACTGTTAAAAATTGTAAAGGGAAAATCCCACTTAGAACCAAAATTTTTCTGTTCCAAAGGACCATGAATTGCTTTATCCACAGCAACATGACCCCAAAAAATTATAAAAGATTTCTCAGACCACTGTTAAAAATTGTGACAACATAAACCCCAATAAAAAAAATTGACAATGTAAAAAAATTTCTAAAGATGAAGGAGTAAATGAAAAAGGTTTTTTTATGAAACCTGGTGTCTTTTAGTCTCCTCACGGGCAAACCCCAAGCAAAATAAAATTTTTGGGAATTGAGAATAAAAATTGCAGTAAGAAATGTCTTTTTAAAAATTTTTTTTTCAAGAGGACCATTTCTGTTTGGAGAAAAAGTAAAAGTAACCTGGAACTAAGGGTGTCCCCCGGAAATTTGGGGGCCACAAAAAACCATCAAGATCCATGCCTATTCATTTTGATGAAATTAAACGATCCAAAAACCCGGGTTTCGTTTTCTGAAATGACCCTTTCCGGCGTGCTAAAGGGCCCCGCTAAATTTATGACGCTGGCTGCGGGGCAGGAAAAACACCTCTATGGCGTGGCGACCCAAACTGGGGCCCAAAATTCTTTCCTTTTTGGGATCCCCAGAAGTCTGGGGGTTTCCGGGAAAACATACAAAAAAAATAAAGGGGTTGAGACCAGAAGTGGGGCACCAGATCTTAAGCGGGCCCTGGTGTTGTATGTTTTGGCCCTTTAAATTGAAGGCTTTGGGTGGGGGTTTGGTAAAAAAAAAAGATTGCCAAGGCCCACCCATTAGGCTTCTGCCCCCTTTTGCCTGCTGCTGCCGTTTGCCCCGCTACGGCAAATTTGGCACTCAACTGTCGTCACTCGCTGGGCGTTGTTCCACCGTGACTTTTGAAAAACGTGAAGCAGACGCAACAATGTCTCCAGTTGACCCAATTTTCAGAAAAGGGTCTCCATTTCCGCTTTTTTAACCCCCTTTTTGGGTGGGGGGAAGGGGAAAGTGTTTTGAGTTTTTTTTTGGGTCCCCGGGGATCCGGGAGGGTGGCCACCCAGTAACTGTTGTTCATTTTGAAGGCCTTAATGCGGGGGATCATGTTGGGAAAATGGAGCATCCAAGCACCATGTGAGAAAAGGAGCCTTGAGTTTCCCCAAGGGCCCCTGGGTTTTAGGGGCACTAGCAAACCATTTCCTCATCTGCCTCAAATTTACCGCCAACCCTTTTCCCAAAGGGAGGGACTCATGTCTAGGGAAACCCCCTCCTCCTCCCCTCCTCCGCTTTTCCCCCCGGCAAAAGCTTTAACCCCAGCCCTGGGCCTTTTTTTAGAAGATTCACCCTAAGCTGAGGGTGCTTCCTTTCACTAGCTCGGACCCTGAACCACTGCCTAATGAAAACCCAAAAAATTGAGAAAAGTCGGGCCCCTTTTGGGTTTTTACGAGAGAAAGGTTCCGTGTCTGCATCTTGTCCCCTCCCCCTCCTCCTCAATGGCGGGGCCTTTAATGTTTCAGAGTGCCAACGATCGTTCCAGAACAAGACACCCCCAATGCTCAAGCTGACAAGGGGAAACGCCACACTGACCTTTTGGTGCTTCTTCAAAACTAGCAAGGATAAATGCCGAGCTCTTTTAACCCGCCTCCGCTCTCGGGGGCTCCAAAACCCCCCAGGTCCCCCACCCGCTTGCAGGGCCATGAGTCCCCTTCGTACTGCGTAATTGCATTTCCTGCTCCCCACAACGCTGAGCATTTTGGGGGGGTGGAAAATTTCCCCTTTTTACCCAAAAGTTTAACCCAAAAAAAACGGGTTTACGGGGGGGCCGAGCTGGCTCCTCAAAATAGCCATTTTGGGGCGAAGCAGGGGCGAACGGCGGAATTCGAAACCGGAAACCCCGAGCCTTCTTCCCGCAGGGAAGGGGCCAACCCCGGGGGAGCTTTTTAGAAATTTCTGGACCAAAAAGGTTTTCCCTTTACATGTGCCAGCAAGGGATTTGCTCCCCGCCTACCGATCCCTTAAAGGGGGGCCAGCAGATTTTTTTCCCGTTTTTCCACACCACCTTTTCCCCGGCACAAGGGTTTTTGTCACCCCCGGCCCCGTGCTCGGTCTCGGGTTTCGGAGAGGGCCCCCACAGCTCCTGACCTGTGTTTGGAAAGGTCTCCAAAGGGGATTAAAATTTTAACCCCGGTCTGGGGCCCCCGGGCACGGTGGAAAGCCCCAAGGAAACCCTTTGGGGAAAAAACCCGCACCAAACCTTTCGGGTTTTTAAGAGCGGCGCCGAGCCTGAGAGCCCCCCACCCCCAAAAAGAAACCCCCCAACCCAGCTCACCAAAATGAGTGTCACAGAGATAAAATCGGCCTTGGCCATGTTACTAGTCCCTGTGGCGGTGGTGAATGGACTTTTCCGGACACAGAAGCAGACAAAAGCACTTGAAAATTTTTGATGACCCGTGGCTGGGCCCGGGGGGGACGGCTTTTTTGGCAAAGAAATGCCTGCTCGGCATCTGGTAAATTGGGGGGAGCAAGGGCCCTGACTGGCGGAACCCATCCCGTTCCACCAGACGGAAAAGGGAACTTTTCCCAAAGGGCCAAAACCTTTTCAATGCCACATTCAGGCTTTTGGCTTTTTGGGGTGGTTTGGGTTAAAGTGTTTCTTTTTTGCTCCCCAAAACCTGGAAGACAAAGGCTGGCCCGCTAGACTTTGGGCGCGTAACGGGGTTTCATGTCGTCAAACTGGCGAAGGAGAAGGGGTAGGGTGGGGTTTTCCCGGTGTGCTGGGGGGTACTCCCGGGGGACGGTGGAGGCTTTAAGCGGAGGCTATCCCTGATCAAGCTCTGGGGAGACAATTTGGGGAACTGAGGAACCCCTTGGTGGTGGCGGAGGAGGGGAGGCCCAGACATGGGTTTTGGAAAATTTGGGTTGGGGGCCCGGCGCGGGCCTTTGGGCCTTTTTTGGCCCCAAATGGTTCCCCCCCAAATTTTAAAATCCCTGCATTCGCTGCATGGACTAAACAGTTGGTGGGGGTTTAAAACCCCTTAAGGTTCTTGCCTCTACTTATGCCCTTTTCGGCAAAGGCGGCCCTATACATCGCTGGGTGAATCAAAAGGGTTTTTCAAAAAAAAGGGCCCCCGGGTTGAGAGGTCCGGCCTTTTTTACGGGGAAAACGAGGAGCGGGGGTTTTCCTGACCGTGGCTTGCCCGGGAAACATATCAGGGGGGACTTCTGCGCTGCTCCCCCCCCCCTTTTTGTTTGGGGGGACCCGTATTGACACTACCCCCTCTCTTCCCTCCTCGTCCACTGATGAAGCCCTCGCAAGCAAATTCTGCGGAAAAGACCCGGATGAATTTCCCCAATGTCTCTCATCATCATCATCAACAAGGTTTACTTGGTCTCCCGACTTTTTGCCCCGAAGCGCGGCTACAACAAGGGGGGCGCAAGGCGTTGCCGACCGCCCCGGGGTTTTTGCCGATTTACCGGCTTCCCCTTTACCCCTCTGATGGATCAGTTAAATGGGCCCTCGAGCAAACTAAATCCCTCCTCTTGATCTTTTTCATGCCTTCTGGGCCCCCCAAACCGGGATTTTTGTCATCAAAAAGGGCTTCAGACAATGGAATTTTCAGCCGTGGGGGGTACATTTAGTTGACATTTGGGGTGCTTCATGTTAAGGGCGGAAGCTGAAGATGCTGATGACACATTTGTGGGCCCCCGACCGGGGGACGAGGGGGTAAGACGCTAGATGCCAAAATTGCATTAAACCACGAAGGACAATTGGCAGATGTTCCTTTTCTTAGTTTTCCCCGGCCCCCGACCCAGCGATGGGCAGGCCTGACGGTCCCTTTCAACTGACAATCCCTGGCAGGGGGTTTTGTCCCCACCGGGAAAGGGGCACCTCTCCGTAACTCTAACTCCCATGTTTCTACACCCCTCTTTGCCCCACTTACCACCTGCATTTCATCCCTGGGTTTAAAATAAAAAAAAATTTGAGAAGGCATGGAAAAGTTTTTGGGAAAATCTCTTATTTAAAAACGGCAAATCACAGCTATTCTCAAATCCCCCTAAACAAAACAAAAATTTCTGGATTCAAATTTAACTGCCCAAGGGTGTCCTATCAAAAAATCTGGGGCTGGGGAAAAGTGCAAAAAAAAACGTACTGTTTTTGTTTTTTTGGAAAAATTTCATGGTATTTTTTGCACCCTTTTATTTCACCTTTGGTGAAATTTTGAATTGCTGTTTTTAAAAAAATTTACCCTGGAAAGCTGCTCAATGAAAAAAAAGCTGGGGGCGCAAAAGTGGGAAAAAACAACGTATCTGTTATGTTTTCGTATAATACACGGGATTTTTTGCACCTTTCAATTCACCTTGGTGACTATTGAAAATTTCTGTTTTAAGATTTAAGTGGATGCTTTCCCAAAGAACAAAGCTGTGGGGGGCAAAAGTAAAAAAAAAACGTATCGTTTTTTTTCCCCTATGATACAAAGGTATTTTTTTTCACCTTTTTAATTCACCCCTTTTTTTTTATAAATTGCTGGGTTTTAAAATTTACGGGATGCTGCGTCAAAGAACAAAGCTTTGGGGCGCAAAATTTAAAAAACACGTATCTGTTAAAGGTTTTTTGTATTACACGGGATTTTTTTTCCCCCTTTCATTTCACCTGTGTTTACTATAAATTTTTTTTTTTAAGATTTTGTGGGGCTGCGCAATGAACAAAAATGGTGCGCAAAAGTCAAAAAACACGTATCTGTTATGTTTTTGTATGGGTTTCAAAGGTAATTTTTTTCACCTTTTTAATTTACCTTGGTGACTATAGAAAAAGCTGTTTTTAAAAATTTTCCCGGGGTGGGTGCGTCAAAAGAACAAAGATGGGGTGCAAAAGTCAAAAAAAACGTAAACTGTTAGGGTTTTTGGGAAGATACACGGTAATTTTTTTTGGGAACAAACCCAAACCGGCTGAAATACAAGATTGCGGATTTTTAAATTAACTGCAAGGGGATATATCAAACAAAAAGGGGGAAGGTAAAAAATTTAAAATGGGAAAACCTATCTGAAAAGTATACTGAAAATAAAAGTTGGGGTTTTGGGACCTAACAAAGAGACCGCAGTTACAGAAATGATTGTAACCAATAAAAGGGTTTAGGGTGGGCCCCAATTTTCCAGGAAATATTTCAATAGCAAACTGTTTTTTTAAAAAAATATTGAGTGCAATGCTACACTAAGTCTTTGGGGGAACTTTTTTCCATTTTTCTTTATAGAGCTTGTCTGCGTTTCCAACCCCGGGGCCCCCCCCCCCCCCCCCCCGCCCCCCCACCGGGGACTTTACACGGAAATGCTGCCCCTTTTAAAAATTTTCTAGCTAACTACATAAAATCTTCAAAAACTCAATCTAACTAAATTGGGGAAGGGGGCACAGCTAATATTTGAGGTTTCCCTGTGCCCGAAATAGACTAATTTCGCTGACGTTTTTCCCCCAGGCCCGAGGCAAAAGTCCTAAAACCCCAAGAGACCCTGAAGACACAAAACTGAACCGGAAGGGGTGTTTTTTATTTTTAAAAAAAGATGTTTCCCTTTAATTTTTTCCCCGCCAAAACGCAACCATACACATCCCAGTCATGACATCCCCACACACATCTCACCCTGCTCTATTCTGAAAACGATTTGCTGGCCCCCAAAATTTACAGGAAGCAAACCCAAAAGGGGCATCTTTAAAAGATGATGCCCCCAGATTTAACCTTAAATTTTTCGCATGGAAAACTTAAAAATTTCCCATCACCCAAAAAAAAAAAAAACCCTTTCCGATTTTAACTTTGTCGATAAAAAAACGCTCAACACTATCGCAACCAAATTTGCTGAAAAGACCACGTTGGATCCGCAATTCCCTCAACATCAACACAAGTGACTTCGTCGTCCTTTACATTCTGCATCCAGGGGCTGCAGGCCCACAAGCAAGAGGGACTGGCAAGGCCTTTTTTTTGCCGGGCCCCGGATTTTTTGGGCCCATTGAAACCCCCCCTTTCCCTTTTCCTCCTCTTATGGCATCAGTAACCGGGGGGCAGAGTAGTGAAAATCATTTCCCCTTTGGCCTCTTTATCTTTTAACATGCCTTTTTGACCCCCAAACCGCATTTTGTCATCAAAGAGGTCTTCAGAAAATGGATCATCCACAGTGGTGGGTACACGAGTTGACATTTGGGCTGCTTCATGTTGGACGGATGCTGGTGATGCTGATGACAACATTTGTGGCCGTGACTGGGAGGACGAGGAGGTAAGACTGCTGGATGCAGGTTGCATTAACCACTGAAGGACAGATTGGCGACGCTGTTCGTTACTGAGATTCACAGGGCCCTGACCCAGCGATGACAGCCTGACGGTCCTGCAACTGATGATCCGCTGGCATGCGTGTTGTCGCCAGCACTGGAAGGAGCACCTTCTCTCGTACCTCTACCTCCATGTCCTACCCCCCTCTTTGCTCGCTTACCACCTGAATTTCGCTCCATTTTCAGAAATATAAAAATTTGAGAAGGTATGGAAGAGTTTTGGAAAGTCTCTTATTAAAAGACGGCAAATCACAGCTATTCTCAAATCCCTCAAATCAAAACAAAATTGCTTGATTCAAATTTAACTGCAAAGTAGATCTATCAACAAAGCTTGACTGACAAAAAGAGAAAAAAACACCTGTCTGAAATGTATACAGATATTAAAAGGTATTTTTGGCACCTTTCAATTCACCTGTGGTGACTACAAAATTGCTGTATTAAATTTAACTGCAAAGTAGATCTATCAACAAAGCTGGCCTGCGCCAAAGTGAAAAAACACGTATCTGAAATGTATTCGGATAATAAAAGGTATTTTTGGCCCCTATCAATTCACCTGTGGTGACTACAAAATTGCTGTAATCACATTTAAGTGCAAGGTGCCTCAATGAACAAAGCTGTAGTGCGCCAAAGTGAAAAAACACGTATCTGTAATGTATTCGGATAATGAAAGGTATTTTTGGCACCTTTCAATTCCCTTGGGGTGACTACAGAATTGCTGTATTCACTTTTTAATTTGCAAGGTGCCTCAATGAACAAAGCTGTAGTGCGCAAAAGTGAAAAAACACGTACCCTGTAATGTATTCGGATAATAAAAGGTATTTTTGGCACTATCAACCTGTGCTGACTAAAAAAAAATTGCTGGATTCTAATTTAACGCAAGGTGGCTATATCAACAAAGCTGGAATGGCAAAATTGAAAAAGAACACCTATCTGAAATGTATATGATAATAAAAGTGGGTTTTGCCCCCAAACCCAAAGAGACCTGCAGTTACTAGAAAAGATGTGTATCCTAATATAAGTTCAGGCTGCCCAATATCCAGGAAATATTTCAATAGAAAACTGTTAATAATAAAGCTTTTGCAGTGCAATGTCTACACTAAGGGCGACATGTATGATCGGGCTTTATGCCTGTTTTTTGGCGTATACTGCGCCTCCCGGCCCGAATCCCCCTGTCGGACGCGGGGATGCAGTGTTAGGCGCAGTGTTCGCCACTTTCAGCTGCGCCCCGCATGAAGGGGCGGGCAGTGGGCGCGGTGTGGGCGCAGGGTAGGCGTTCCGGTGCGGGACGCGGCGCGCTCGAAAACCCTGAGGCATGTACGATGGCGAGTCAGCAAAGCGAGGCGCGGTGCAGCGCTCGGCAGCTCCGACAGGCAGACCGGGTTTTTTTGGTCTAAATCCTCCGACAGAGGCGAAGTGAAGCAGGAAACGAACATGCGAGGAAGCAATAGAAGATCGCTACACAAAATCTCGGCGCTTCGCTCCGTGCAGCAGGAGTTATATTCCGAAAAATCACCTTTTTAAAAAGGTGGAAAACAGTGTCAGAAAAGAGCTGAATGTAAAAAATAAACATAATTAAAAAAAAAAACCACTTTCCAAAACTCTAGAACAGCGCAATATCATGAATTATGAAATAGGAAATTGCCGGGAAATACAGTGAATTCAAATTCCCTAAACCTATTCCATTGTCGGCATAACCGGCCAACAGACTAGGAGCGACAGAGGAACCAAAAAAACATGGAAGGATGACCAATCAGAATCCACGCGGGATAAATTCAAAAATACAGTAAAAAGACAAAAACGAAAAGAGCTGATTGGCTGAGCTAGCGGGCTTGGCTAGCACGCCAATCAGAATAGGAGCTGACACAGACCCATTCTAGTCTATGGAGAAGTTTAGACCAATTAGAATCCCGCGGATAATTCAAAATACAGTAAAAGACAGAAAAGAGGCTGATTGGCTGAGACTGCGTTGCATGGCAATCCCAGACCAATCAAGCAGCAGCTTCTCTCCCATTAAGTCTATGAGAGATGGGCGCTCTGAATTCTCGCGCTCACGCCGAGCGGCATGAATTATTAATAAAAAAATTATTTTTTTTAAAATTTAAAAAACATTATCAGAAAAAGGGAGCAGAACCCTTCTTTACAAAAATAAAGCAGTTAAAATCCCGAACAACGCTTTTTGTCGCCGAGACCGGGAAAGCTACAAAGGGAATTGCAATAAAAGAGAATTCCCGGAAAAATACGGGTAATTCAAATTTTTTAAAGCTATTCCATTGTGGGCCCTAAACCACCCCAATCAAAATGGGAGCGCAAAGCCCCATTTATAAAAATGGAGAATTTTTGGAAACCAATCAAAAGGGGAAAGGGCGACAGGGGCCCAAATTCTAACCAAATAAAGGGATTTTAAACCCCAATCATAAAAAGGACCCACAAAGCCCCAAATTTAAAACCCCTTTTAAAAGTTTGGCCCAAAATCAAAATAAAAGGGGCGGGAAGTTCAAAATACGTAAAAAGACAAAAAAGATTTGATTGGGGCTGAGCAGCGGGGCTTGGCTACCCCAGCCAATCAAAAGCGCGGGCTATTTCCTCCCATTAAAAGTCTATGGAGAGAGGGGCCCCCTTCTGAAATCGGGGCGCTCAGCGCCGTGGGCTTTAAGTTTTAAATCAAAAAATAATTTTTTTTAAGTGTAAAAAAATTATCAGAAAAAAGAGCAAAACCCCCTTTTTTTACAAAAAAGTTTTTAAAAAAAACCCAACAACGCGTTTGTCCCGAGACCGGCGCTCTAGGGAATTGCAATATAAAAATCCCCGGGGAAATACATTAATTAAAATTTGGGTTTAAAAACTATTCTCTTGGGTGGGCATAAACCCCAAAATCAAATAGGGGGCACAATTTTCCCCATTAAAAACCTTTTGGAAAAAAATTTGACCAATCATATTCCAAGGCGGACAGTTTTAAAAATACATTTAAAAATCAAAAAAATACTGATTGGTGAAGCGGCGGGGTCGCCCAAAGTTTTAAAAACCCAATCAGAGCGCGGGGCTACTTTCTCTAGATTTTCGGGGGGAAAAAGAAATTCTGAGCGCGCTCTGTGATTGGCTAAGTTAAAAGAGGCGCCGTTATTTGGGACCAATGGGACGAGCGACGCTCCTATGGGTTTTCCAAATTTGCAATCTGAAATAAAAAATTACATGGCCGAAATCAAATTATAACACTACAGAAGTTGTACCGATGTGTATATAAAACGAATGATAATATGGGGGTAACGAAAAAAAAAATTAAAATCAATAAAATCATGTTTATTTCTTTATTTTCGTTGCACCCATACTATTGATCCTTGGCTAACAAATTTCCAGTAATTTCCAGTATCCTAATTCTTGAATTCTTTTAGGTTTCAGCTCTTTTCCTGATAATGTTGAACGCCTTTATAAAGGCGATTTTTGATTCATACTCCGCACCGACATTGGAATGATTTCTCGCGTTCCAGCCTGTCCTCTCATGGGAACTGTTTTTCCAGCGCAGTCCCGCATGGCGCCTAAGTCCCGCACTGCGCCCATGTCCCCGCACTGTGCCACCCCACAACACGGGCGAGGCGCAGGGAACTTTTCCCCGCATGTATAGTGCGCTACCTCCGCGGCGCGAATCATAGGCGCAGCCCCGCTCTCGCCCCCAGTCCCGCACTGCGCCTAACACACCCGGCCCCGGCCGGCGGACTTTTCCCCCCCATGTATGAGTGCACTACCCTCCGGCGCCGAATCATAGGCGCAGCCCCGCACTGTGCCTTTGGACCCGCACTGCGCCTAAAACACTGGCGAGGCGCGGCGGACTTTACATTGTATGTATGAGCGCGCCCCGGCCCCGACATTAATCAGGCGTAGATTCCGCCGGGAAACTGGCGGAAAGGTGCGCCCCGACCCGGCGGGACTCATACATGTGGCCCTAAGTCTTGGTGAACTTTATCCAGTATTCTTTATAGAGCTTGTCTGTGTTCGCCCGCGGGCCCCCTCCTCTCCCTTACCACCCCCCCCCCCCCGCTCCCCTCCGTGACTTTACAGCTCCTTTAAAATTCTCTACCTAACTACATAAAATCTTTCCCAAACCTGATCTAACTAAGTTGTAAGGATCACAGCTAACAGTAGAGCTTTCTCTGTGAAGAAATAGAATAATTTCGCTGAGCTGGTTGGACACAGGCAGAGTGCAAAGTCCTAACTGCTATGAGACGCTGAGAGACACTGATTTAAGAACAGGAAGGGGGTTCAATGTAAAACGAGGTCATGTGATTTTTCCAGCCAATCGCAACCATACACATCCCATTCAGACATCGCACACACATCTCACCCTGCTCTAATTCTGTAATCTGATTTGCGGGCCGCCAAAATGACAGGAAGCGCCACAATGGCGATCTAATAGATGATGCACAGATTTTAACCAAAATTATCGCATTAACTAAAAAATTTCGATCAACATAAATACCGTGCCAAATTTCAACTTTGTCGATAATAATCGCTCAACACTAGCTGTGAGCAGATAGCATTAAAATGTATATGCAGCTGCACTGGACACACACTGGACTTCAGATCCAATACCCCCCAAAATCAGAAATAGAACGTTAAGAGAAGCAGTCTCTGAGACAAGCTGAGACACCCCCCAAAAAATCGCTGTATAAAAATGAGTTCTTCAGTAAGAGCTATTACAAGCAGCCGCGGCAGCACCTTCCCTAGTCAGTACAGTGAGAGCGGTATGAGCTCCCAGCGTCGCACCCGGACTTATATAGTGCGGTGACGTCACAGAATCCCGCCGGTCTCTGATTGGCTTCATCTCTGCATATGTCATGCAGGCTATGCCCTTCTTCCTCCCAGAGTTCTTTGCCCCATGTAGCGCCATGTGCTCGCAGCCATTTTATCAATCAAAAGCACACTTCGTTTTACCCAATTACCCCAAAGTTAGACTTCGTTCAGAACCGAAGTTTTCTTGAAATTCTAAACGAATTCCACTTCGTTAGAAACAATTCGCCCATCTCTAATGTATATGGTAGTTTGTGTCTTTTGTAGTGAGTGGATGGTCCATCTCTTATCCAGAAATCATGAAACCCTGAAGAACTAGGCGAAGGGGTACATGACTGTGGGAGGAGGGGCCTTGAACGCTTTTGCTAATTATTGTATATATTTCATTGGTTTATTTTATGTTGGGGTCATTCCCTTTTTAGGGGTAGAGGAGTGTTTAAGAGAGAATTGAGTTTTTGAAGATATGTAATTTCATGTTTCATTGTCTCATCTTTTTTCTTTCACCAGATGAAATTTACGACACTTACCACTACACCCTTCCCGTGTTTGTTTTATTGTATAATTGTTTGTTTGTCGCTTTTTAACTGATCAGTCTTTTGGATTTTGGTTCATGAATTATTACAATTTTTTAACCTGTTTATAAAATGTCTGTATAATACATTTGTTACCTTGTAAAATTTGGAAATATCATATTAAGTTTTATTTTGGTGTTAGCCCAGAGGAAAAGCAATCCTCCAGCCATGGTTCCCTAGAGGTTTCCTCCACAAGGGTTTTTTACTATCCTGAGTACTGGAGGATGACACTTCATGAGTTAAGGGTTTACTGCCTTCTTTGGAGTTTGGCCTGACTTCAGTTTAAAATATTATTCAACAGGCCTTGAAAAGACTGTAAATATTAAATAAAAAAAGGAAAAAATAATGTTGATTGTTTAAGATCTGTCACGGCTTAGTGTTGTGGTTGGGGAGTCAGGTGGAAGTTGCAGGCAAGTTATGGTGGACCAATTGTAATTAATAGAAGCTGTTAAAAGGGTTTTGCCACAAAGTAAAATTGATGTGGAAAGTTTGATAATTAAATAATAAAAATTTTTACCATTCATCATTATGAAAAAATTCTGTACCATTTTTGTTTTAGCTCCTCTCTTAGTGATCCATTGTTTACAGCTCATCTTCAGGGGATACGACCAGGGCTGGGAGCTTCTCACTCGTGGTCGCACATGCTCAGACATCACCTCTCCTCTCAGGCAGCTACTAAGTGTTAAAACCCCGGGTGCTGTCACTTTACTCCTGTCCTTTGGACTAGTTAGTAATAAGTCAAACAGTGCAAATAAAAAAGAGACCTCAATCAGGTTTGTTCATTGATAAAGAGAAAAAATAAAATCCAGGTTAAGTTCCTGCAGGGATTTGAACCATGGACCCCTGTGCTGTAAAGCAAAACTGTTACCTCTGAGCTACAGTGTAGCTACTTACAATTCTATACATAAACAGACCTTTCTTTCACTACAAAGAGGAAAGGCCTGGTGATGTCATCCTGCTGAGTCGCATGATATGCAATTCAAACAAAATCACACACTCCCCCTTCTGAGCACACAGAGCTGAAGAGCTGGATGCAGGAGGTATGAAATGAGATCGTGGAAAAACCCCTTTAAACTTAATGGTGGTGGACAGGCTGAGCTTTGGAGGTTGAAAGATGGGGTAATGGTTTTTCAGGGGCGGGTTGGCTGTGTAGTGAGGATCTTTGATTGGGTCATTGGTGTCCTGAACATGGACTGGCTTTGTTAGAATGTCAGGTCAGAACATGCCACCCCTTGATTGCTGTCTCTCCGGTCGCTGTAAGGCAGCAGCTGGAGGATTTCACAATATCTGTTGATCCAAATAGTTACTTGGACCTGACTTCTTACTGTGATTGTGGTAATCATGGGATGTAAATAAAGCTGTGGCCATTTAATACCAGAAATTATGTGTTGTGTTGTGTATTTATTCAGAAGTGTATATACATGGTAGTTTGGGTCATTTGTAGTGAGTGGGGGTCTATTCCGTATCTAGAAGATGTTTTTCTATGTGTTATAAAAGCTATTAAGCGATCGCATAGTCTGGTCTCATGTTAGGACAAAAAAGGTAAAAATCAAATAACTAAAAAAATCATTAAACAAATTAAAAACAAGCACAAAATCCCAAATTACCTATTTAAGAAAACACACTATTAAAAAAAGGTACAGACAATAAGTATTGCAGTGTCCATAACAATACAATCTCTAAAATTGTGCTATTTAACCTGTACCGTTAACGCCAGAAAAATCTAAAATAAAAACGATGCCAAAATTGCCTTTTTTCATCCAGCCTCAAAAAAATGAAGGAAAAGTGATAAAAAAAATCGTATGCGCCCTGGGCATGATACCAATGAAAACTTAAACTTATCCCACAAATAAAAAGCTCTATGTCGCTCCATCACCAGAAATGTAAAAAAGCTTTGATTTTTCTAGAATATGGTTTCTTTTAATTGGCAATTATGATTTATTGGTAAGAGAAGGACCTTGTAATAAAAGAGTTGTTGCCTGGAAATGGAATCTGTGGTCTGTAAATGAGGGGCAGCCAACTTAGTGACAGGCACAAGTTCCAGCTACGCTACTGAATTAAAACCAACTGTTCCCTTCAGTACTTTAACCCAATTTTTCCGCCTTCCGCCCCCTTTTTGTACTTTGAGACCATTTCCCAGATCTCCCTCCCCATATAAAGCTGAAGTCTTATTAATTTTAAGCAAAGGTGGAACCCTGTAAACACTTTAGTTGAATTGCAAAAATTGGTTTAAGAAAATGACAGAAGCCAAGGAGAATGCAGACTGGAAGAAGAGAAGGCAGCAGGTGTCATGGATTTCTATTCTACTTGGGTCATCACAGAGCTCCACAGATGCTCAAAGTGTTTGCTATGTCCTACCTTACTGGATCTATCCAATTATTTACAGTGGAGCTCCAATTCTTGTGACATGACCTTGCTTAAAAGCATGACACTGCGAGGACAAACGAGCAGCTGCCTAACCAGCCACCTAAGTAAAATAAATACACACATAACAGCATTGTAAATTGGAAGGTGAATGGTCGCAGCCTTTATACAATTGATCATAAATCACAGAACTTGTAAAACACAAGCGGTACGAGAAGAGCACAGGAATAGAATCACAATAAACCTCTCTAATGTCGAGTCCTTGACAACCTGTCATGCCAATACTCATAAGACCTGTAGCAGCAAACATATGAAGCTACAATGGCATAACCACGGTATAATAAATCATCATGTAATCCGAGGTTATAATTCGCTTCACAAGGTCCACCACTCAGAGAAGCCCAACTCTCTCAGCAAACCTTATATAAATGCACAAATTAACCCCATTTAAGCGTTCTTGCCATCATGAATTCCTTTTTACAATATTAACTGATTGTCAAGCACCTGCCAATCAAACTGTATTGGAGCAATTAAAAAAATAGGGTATCCAATCCTGAAAAAAAAGCAACGAAGAAATATAAAGTAAGATCTACACAGTGACTTGGGTTACTTCTTCCCAGAAGCCGATTGATTGACACAAAAGACAAGAAAAAATAAATTATTATTATTTATTTTATAGCGCTATTGATTGGAGGGCGCTGTACATTCAGGGGGTTACATACATAACATAAGTCAAACAAGTACAATAGTGACAATCTGTGACTAACAACTGGTACAGAGGGAAAGAGACCCTGCCCGCAAAGGCTTACAATCTACCAGGAAGGGGGAAAGAGACAGAAGGTGTGGGGCGGACATGTTTGTGGGGGCGGTGTACTGGTTGTGGGGTTATTGTAGGTTATAGGCTCCTAAAGAGATGGGTTTTCAGGTTGCTTTTGAAACTGGTGAAAGTTGGGGAGAATCTAATGTTTTGAGGCAGTGATTTCCAGAGAATGTGGGAAGCACGAAAAAAGTCTTGGAGACGGTTTTGTGAGAAGCTGGTAGGAGGAGAGCAGAGAAGAAGGTCCTGTGAGGAGCGGAGATTGCAAGAGGGGAGGCATCTGGAGATTAGACCCTAATATGTAAAAGTGTTAGGGTCATTTTTCTAGCAATGAAATGACAGCCCTTGATGCTCCTATATCAACTAATTTAACACTACTCCCCATAAATACATGTCCCATCCCACCTATTATTAACCCTTGCATGCCCAACCTTAACATCAATGCATCCCACACAACCCTTCATAATGATTTCCAAACTAAATTAAATATCAGAGAAACCAGGAATATTATGCTCTAGATGTAGACCCCAAGAGTTTAGTTGGCTTATTGGGGGCATAGTGGCTCAGTAGTCAACACTGGGGTCTTGCAACATTTGGCTCTTGGGTTCAAATGCCATGAATTACCACATCTGGAAGGAGTTTGTATGTTCTTCCTTTGTTTGGAGGAGTTTCCTCTGGTTTCCCAGACACTCCAACAAAAACATACAAGAAGGGCTGAAAAGACAACAGGTATCTGGTGCAGCCCCGTTCAAAAATGTCGCCTATAATGTAAGTTGGCTTCCCCGCTTCTTCCGTAGCACTTGATGGAGACACGGTTAAGGGTAACCACTCCTAAATGAAATTAGAAGCAAGCAAAGGATCACCAGCTTCCAAATGAAGAGAGAGGAGCCCAGCCCGACGATAAGGATTAGGTTAAAATGCCATATCTTCTTTATTGTAATCCGTTAAAACTAATACAAAATACATTTCACACTTGAAAAAAGATCACATCGCTCTACAAAGACTACCACCGCCAATGCGATTCGGGAGCTGCTCCCTTACTTATGTAATAGGTTATATGAAATAGTTTTTATAAATCAGAGAACCCTTTAAATAAATCTCGTTCGAAACCCAAAAAGGTTGGACACAAGAAAAGAGCAACATTTTTTCTATACATGTGTCAGGAAGCATAGAGCCAGCAGCCACAGCCATGATATAGAAGTCCAGCAATTTTTCAGTTACCCACTTAAGATAACTATGTTCCTTCTTCTAACATTCCCAAAGGTGGGATTTACACATATATTTTTCATTGGCATATATTTTTCAGTAAGTGCAGCTGCTAAAACTCATTCAGCCTATTCCCAGCAGACCGTGGCCAGACTGTTCATGTCTTCAGGCTCCGAGCCCTGAGAGGTGAGACAGCGCCTGAGGGAAAGGTTTGTTTCCAATGCCGTCTCCTGCAATAAGTAAGAAATTGCAAGTATTGAGTCTGCGGTAATTACACAACAGACTGTTGTCACCAGCCTGACCTGTTCATTCTGTGCCTGCTTGCAGATGATACGGCTTCCTATGATATCTCTGCAGTGTATTAATTGCTCTCTGTTGAAACACCACACCAGGACATGGCATGCTGATTTGATTTTTTAGTGCTGTAGAAGAAAAGTTAAAAATGGTGTTAAAGGCAAAGCCGGCTTCCTATGCAGCTCAGGAAAATCCTGTCCATAGTTATTTCTCTAGATTGTACGCAGCCAACAGGAACTGTTGGGGTAGCTATGTGCCTTACAGGTTGTCAATCAATGTGGGATTCTAAAGGTTTTTTCCACACAAAAGGAGCAGGAGTCCAGATGAAGCTTCCAGGGTGAATTAAAAAGGCAAAGTTGTCTGGGAGCAGTGAGGAGTGTTTGGGAGTTTTCTTCACCACAAATACCTGGGAGCAAAGGAGGTATCATCCATGTGGAATACATTGATTTTATCCAATACTTTCTGTGTTAAAATTCTCCTGATTATATCTATGGAATTTCATGCCTGTGACTTCTCTGATGCAAATACTTTGCATGTCATTTTAGAACGTTTTTGTACATTTACATTAAATTTGCATACATAAATTTAATTGAAACAATAAACATATCTTGGGAAGAAAGAACCTGCATCCATGAGGGGCTTCCCTTCTGAAACACATTGATATTGTTCTTACTGCTCAATGAAGATATACTGAATCGGGCGTGGTTTGAGCCTGCTTGTGGATGGAAGCATAGAGCAGGAGCTCTGCAGGAAATATCGCTAAAATGGCTCAAATAAGCCCTTATTTGCCGGAAAAAAAAAAATAGATTGTGACGACTCTCATCATCAGCTATAGCAACAACTGACCTGAGTGCTTCCAGGAAGTTTTGCCGAGCAGAAAACCCTATCCCCGCAGTTAAGCCAGACGGCGGTTACTGGAGCCGGCGCCATTTTGAGGTGAGCAGCGGGAAACCGTGCACACGGACCTAGCCGCCCATCTCCTTACAGCTCAGCCCGGAGACTCGCTCCATTACCTTGGTACGGAAACCACCAGCGACAACGCTCGTTAGCGGACTCATGACCCAGGCGGCTAAGCGACAGCGGCGCAGAGACTGCGGCGCTTCAGGGCAAATCCGCCACCTCTGCAGCAAGCTCCCCAGCCGTGCGGCTAAGCAGACTTACCTCTTCTCCGGTTGACCCAAAGACCCGTCTGTGTCGGGTGTTGAGAGGACCGGTCTGAGGACCCGCTTTACCACCGGGACACAGTGGCAATTGGCGCCGTTGTATAGCAGTGGACACAGGACCTGCACAGCTAGCCAGCAGAACCACTGCGACTGCTGCGCTCCTCTGAGGGGCGGCCATACTCCTATTCAGTGCCTCTGCTGAGTAACAAAAAGGACCTGCTTACCTCCTTATCGATCTGCCTGAGGACTCTTCTGCGTGGGGCATCATAAAGGTCAGTGGCTTCCTTCTGAGTCGCCTTAGGACCCACTGCACCAGAGATTAAGGGGTTCTAGGAGAGACGAAGCTCCCCTCCCTAAGACCGCCATTTTAAGCACAAGTCCCCATACCTGGCTAATCCTGCAGGGAAATCCAAGCGCAGTAATATGCAAACTTCTCCCTGTCAGCACCATCGTATTTCAACCTTAGTAAAAGTGGCTTTACGAGATCCTCATCTGAGACTAGACCCCCGCTGGATCTAAAGCCACCTGTAATTGTCTCATCTGAGGACTATACTCTCACCACAACACCTATTTCATCCTGCTCATCCCCATACCTCACTGAGCTGACCTCTTCTATACCAACTTGCAGTATCTAGGATACCTACTCTCTTTAACCCGAGTCTCGGTCGCTTCTGTGTTAATTTCAGCACTAACAGATTCTACATCCTGCATATTGTTCCTAATCCTACTATTCTCAGTGCTAGTACAATGGGAGGTAATTCAAAAAGAAGCGGTAAAGCCCACCCTACCAAACTAACCAAATTCTTTCAAACACCATCTACTCGCTCCCAAGATAAAGAGAGACATGCTTCCTCCCCTCCTCTCTCACAAGCCTCTTCAAGGATAGGGATAGGGACCATCATCATGCTTCTGACACCTTCTGTATCTCTGAACAGACCCTCCAACGTCTATTCTCCTCATTTAGAGAATCCCTCCACAGTGACTATAAACAAATGATGGGGGAGTTCAGAATGGACCTTCAAGCTCTTGTATCCAGAACTGAACATGTTGAGAAAAAAAAATGGGAGAATTCGCAACATCACATAACCTCCTCATCGACGCCAATGCAGCCTTAGAGGAGGAAGTCCAGAGATTATCCTCAAAAGTTTTAGACCTAGAGGACCGCTCGCACCGCAATAATATACGTCTCAGAGGCATTCCTGAATCAATCGCCCCATATGCCCTTTCTCAGTTCTTAGCCGACTTAATGGCCCTGGTACTCCCTGATAACCTCAGATATAGATTTAATGATTGACCGTATTCATAGACTCACGAAGCCTAAACACCTTCCTTCTTCATTACCCAGAGATGTGATTGCGAGAATTTATTTTTTCAAAACGAAAGAAAAATTCCTCAGAGCCATCAGAACCTCCTCTGACCTCCCTGAGAGGTTTAAAGATATTTCAATCTATCCGGATCTCTCTGCAGGAACAATGTTAAGAAGGAAAGAATTTGCCCCTTTTACAAATATTTTATGGGAAAACAACATTGCATATCATTGGGGCATTCCTATTAAACTTATCCTAACCAAAGACTCACCTACAGTGGTCTGTCCAAATCCATCAGATGTACGGGATGCTCTACTCCAATGGGGTCTGATCTCCACACCTACTAATTCTCCCCAAAAGAAAGGAGATAACAGACCAGGGATCATCACCCCACTCTGGTCCGAAAATACTCGTCGCTCTAGATCAAAACCCAAAGACTGATTAAGTTCGCAGGCAAATATCTTTATTTCCTGAATTGCCCTATCTGTTGGTGCTTTCTTCATCTCCTGTGTATCACGCAGGAAATCTTCTTGCAGGCTCTACGTGAGGACTTTACCCCACTGCTGGTTTCCTTATCAGGAAACAATCTCTATTAGTTTAGGCCTAATAGTTCTAGATGAGGCCCTATTGTTGTTTTTGTGTTCTAATTGTTTTTGCCACAATGTCATTGCTTTATGTCATCTCTATGCCATGCCGTTTTTCCACTTTAGAATTAACATTCCTAACTAGGTTCTTTCTCACAACACGATGGGGGTTAAAATTATGTCTTTTAACGTTAATGGGCTTAATTCCCCACATAAACGCTCCAGCTTGTGGAAAGATGCCTTAAAAATCTAAGGTAGATATATTATGTGTTCAAGAGACACATCTAAAAGCCTCTGACGTACATAAATTACAGCACAGAAAGTTGCCCCATTGCTTCCTAACAGCGACAGATTCAAAGAAAGCCGGAGTAGCAATCTTTGTTAAGAACACTGTTGCTTTCCAACCCCATGATTCCTTAATTGACCCCAAGGGTAGATTCATTGTTCTGCAATGCACTATCAACTCGGTTCTATATACCATTCTCAACCTATACGCCCCCAACACACGACAGCTTGCTTTTATCGCTAAGACAATCACTAAAGCAAGGAAGATGTTAAAGGGCAATCTAGTGGTTTGCGGGGGTTTTAATGTATTAGTAGATAAAACACTAGACAGATCTAAAAATACCTGTAGCGGGTGGTCCCGCTCCTCGACCCGCGGGCCGCAGGCGCACCCGTGGCCGCCCCCCCGGGTGCCTGCCGGGGTCGGGTGGCGCCGCTGGCCACGGGACGAGCTGTGGGTCCGCTGGGCATGGAGACTCACCTGACACGTCCGCGCCCTCTGCCGGCCGAGGCGCGCGCTCGTTCTGGTAAATTTAAAGGGCCAGCGCCCCGGTAATTGGCTAATTGCCGGGCGCTTCCCCTATTTATAGTTTCGCTCCACAATCACTCCTTGCTGGATCTATGTTGCCTCGTGCCCTAGAAAAAGCGTTCCTTAAGTGTATTCTTGCCTTACCGTGTACCAGACCTCTTGCTACGTTTCTCGACTCTGAACCTCTTCCACCTGCCCTGACCTTCCTGCCTGTCCTCGACCACGAACCAATGCCACCAGCCCTGACCTTCCTGCCTGCCCACGACTACGATTCTTGGCTTACGATTCTGTACCTCGCTGCACCTCGGCCGCCACCACAAGCCCGCCACGTCAGGGGCAGCAACCTGGTAGAATCCCACCGCAGCAAGTCCATCCCGCTTTGCGGCGGACTCTGGTGAAAACCGGGATTACTTAGCCCCCGTCCCTGGGCGGTTTTTTGCCATCGCTTGGGGTTTTGTCCCAATTTGGATCCACTACCTAGCCTTTTCATTTTAGATCCAGCCAGGGATCCCCCCAAGGTCCCCCTTGCCAAGTTTTTGCGTTTTCTGGGGGAGAGGGCGCTATCAAAACCTACGCAGGGGGAACCTCCTTTAGGAGACAAAGGGGGTCCAATTCCGCACCCTAGCCCCCGGGACGGCGGGAAAAGGGACGCCGTTTCTTGCGCCAAATTAAAAAAGAAGGGCCTGTAAAGGGCACAAAACTTGCAGCAAGAGATCTCCCATCTTTTTTGAGCGAATTTTTCCTTTGGGGCCACTCGCAAAAATTTATTTTTTTACAGAGAGACAGCGGGAAAGCTGCCAAGCTTTTCTGGGCACAACCTCCCCGTCAAATTTCCGGGGTTCCCTTTTCCCAGAAATCCCCCGCTGCCCCCCCTCCACTTTTTTCCCACCGAAAAAACCCCGTGGGGGGGGGCCGGGGAACACTTGTCGGAGTTTGGAAGCTGCCCCGCCCCCCGGTTGGATTTAACCTTTGGCCTTTTTCCCCCCCCCTTGCCCCAAAGTCCCGGACCTTTTCCCCCCCGTAGGATTTGGGTCCGCAGCGTCCTCAGCGGTGGGGAAAACGCTCAGCCCCTAGGTCCCGGTAGGAGGGAACCCCCTTAGGTGCTCAGTCTTCCTCCCAAACGCTGATGTTGCCAGTGGGTAAGGGAGGGAGCGGCCAAATTTTCTTGGGGCCCACTCCCTTTTTCCGGGAAACCCCGGGCTCCCCCCGGGGAAATTCCCAATTCATGCCCCCTTGGGGTGTTTGGGCTATCGTTTGCCAGTGACCCCCGCCTGGAGAAGCCTTTTGCTTATCTCTTCCGTCAGGGGGGGAGTTTTCTTAGTGACTCCATTCAGTTATACCGGCCATTAAACCCTCCGGGTAGGGGTCCTACTTGGGGGGAAGTTCCCCTTTCACATCCGGGCCTCGCGCTTTTTTTCGGCGATCCTTTTGGGGGCTACCCTGCTGCAACGTCACCCCTACGCTTGACGGGGGGAAGCCCCAGGCGAAGTCCTGGGGTTGGGGTTCGGAGTGCCAGGATCTCTTTTTGGGTTTGGGAAACCACGCCCGGTGTCCATCTCTCCCCCCCAATCACCCGTCAAGCCTTTACAAGGTCTCCAGGGATTACCAGGTTTTTTTAGAGATGTATTCTCGGGGGAAAACAGGCTGAGAAGCAAACCGCCCTTTCAGCCTTTTGACTGCCCCCATAGACCTCCCCCCCAAAACCAGCCCCCCCACGGGTAGGGTCTACCCCTGTCTGTCCCCGAGACTCGGCCGTGGGCCCTCCGTTCGGGGAGAATTTGTTAAAAGGGTTTTTTTTTCGAAGTCCCCCCTTCCTCCCGGTGCGGGATTCTTTTTCCCTTCCAAAAAAAAAGACTTTTCTCTTCGTCCGGTTTGATTTACAGAGGGCTAAAAAAAAAAAAATCACGGGGAAAAAGCTCCCCTCTCCCCCTGATATCTGAGCTCTTTGTTCCCTCCTGGAGCCAAGGGTTTACCTTTTTGGGAAACCCCTGTGGTCCCTATAACCTCACAGAATTCGAAGGGGGAGTGGGGGAAAATTGGCTTTAAACATGGGGGAAAAGGGGAAATTTCGGTATTTTCTTTATCCCCTTTGGGGCAAAGGAAAAGCCCCAGCCGTATTTAGGGGGTTGTAAAATTACGAAATTTCCGGGCCCTTGCTGTACCCCTTTTGCGTCAAAAGTATATCGGAAGATATTCTGTTTTTTTTCCCCTGACAAAAAAGACTCATGGGGTACGAGAAACACCGGGTCCTCCCCAAATGTCTGGGGAAACAATCGACTGTATCAAAGCTGGAGAATTGTCTTTTCCCCCACTAGGCCAGCCTTCCTTTCCTTGGGTACATAGTTTTAATCGAGGTCTGCAGATGGCCCCCAGCTAAACTCCCCGCGATCCGCAGGGGCCACGACCTTTTAAAGTCTTGGGGCGATTAAACGTTCCTAATTCGCCAACTCCCTCCCGGCAGTTCTTTCCCCATTTGCCATTTTTTTTTTTTCTCTGCTGGGGGCCCTCCATCGTGGCACTCACCCCGAAAGAACGCAAATTCCGAAATGTTGGGCCCTGTCTGCCGAGGAAGCATTCTCCAAACTGAAGACAGCTTTTTCCCTCAGAAACCTTTTTTGGTCCGTCCGCCCCGGGAAAGAAACCCTTCAGTCTAGAGGGGGATCCTCTTCCATGGGAGCAGGGGGGGTTTCCTACCCAGAAGGGCCCAATAGGAAAAAATTTGTCACATGGGGGTTTTTTTTCTAAGACCTTGTCCCCCCCGGCAAAAAAAAAAATTTATGCCTTTGGGAGATGGGGAGCTTTTGGCCATAAAAATTGGCCCTGGAGGAGTGGCGACATCTTTTTGGGGGAGCTCGAATCCATTTGACGTTTTCCCACAACCATAAAAATTTCTAAAATACCTCCAGAGGGGCCCCCCTTTTAAAATCCTCCCCAAAGGCCCCAGGTGGTCTTTTTTTTTCCACGTTTTTGTTTTTCAAGACCCCATTTCCCGCCCGGGCCCAAAAAAAAATGCCCAAGGGGGATCCCCTTTTCCCCCCGGGGCTTCTGCCCATTCCCGGGGGAAAAAACCATGTCTCGAACATAAATTGGCCCGAACGGGGGGTTAAATTGGGGGCTCCTGTGGATCTCTGTAGCGTTCCTCGGGGAAAAACCCCACTTTCCCCCGCACTCAGGAGGAGAATTCGGGGTTTGAGGGCAAGTTTTCTTCGGGCCGGCCTCCCCGGGAAAACGGAAATCCTTTCCCCCTTTATCTCGGGGACACAACTGGTGGCCAACCCTGCCCCCAAAAATTTGTAAAGGCCCTTCGTTCTCTCCTGCCCCCAACTTGTCCCCCAAAAAAAGGCCCCTCGCCACAGGCCCCCCAGGCCTTTTGGGCCTCTGCCTGTTCCGGATCCCCCATGGAAAACACATGGGGGCTTGGACTTCAAACGGCCCTTTTCCCTTCTTCCTCGGGAAAACCGGGGTCTTTGGGGGGTCACTGCCCGATTCTCAAAAAATGCCCCCACTTAGTGCCGCTTTCCTGGGCCCCCTTTCCCCTCCCCAATTGGCGGGCCATTTCTTCCTTCCCCTTTTGCGCCTGCAGGGTTTTAAAACCTTCCCACATCTTCTCCAAATCGGGGGTGCCCCAATTTTGTCTCTTTTTTTGGCGTCCAAATTTTCCCCCGTTTAAAAAACAAGCTAGATTTCTCATCCGCAACCACCCCCAGACAAATGGGCAGGTGGGGGGGTAAATCAGACCCTTGGGGGATTATCTACGGCTTTTTTGTTTTTCCGGACCCCAGGAAAAATGGCCCCAATTTGCTTCCAGGGGCCGAGTTTCATATAACCATCGGGACTCCGACTGTTTGGCCTTTCCCCCTTCCCTTTGGGGTCTATGGTCGTCTTCTAAAACCCCCCCCTCCCCGGGGTTTTTGGGCCTCCGGGGTTTTTCCCGCTGGGGCAACCGGTTTTCGGGTTATCGGGGTCTTTTGGGCGAGAGACCCGCCCATGCCTTCCTCCCAGGCTTTTTCCCGCATGAAGCCCCAAGCTGCAAAGGAGAAGATTTTCCCCCCAACTTTCCCCGGGGAAAAAAAGTGTGGCCCCTTTTCCAAATACATACCCTCAAGATCCCCAGCTATAAGTTGGGTCCGCGGGTTTTTTTTGGGGCCCTTTCAGAGTACTTCGGGAACTGAACCCCGGGGTCCTACCCAACTCTGCCAACCCCCATCTCTCTGGAAAACCCCAAAAGCCTTTTCCCCGTCTCCCTCCCCAAAGCCTCTGGGCTTGAACCGGTTTTTCCCAGAAAAAACGCTGCTCCGGGCTCCGGTACTAGAGTCCCCGATGTTTTTGAAGTGAAGAACATCTTGGGGCATGAAGACCATCAGGGGGAAGGGTTCCCTTTTTTGTAGATTGGGGGGGCTTTGGCCCCGAGAAGAGGTCCCGGGAACCGGGGTCCCTATCCTGAAAAATAAAATGATTTGTAAGTTTCCTTCAGTCTAAGAAGGGGGGGGACATAAGGGGGAGGGGGGGGGGGTTTGTGTTTGCGGGGGGGTCCCGCTCCTTGGGCCCCGGGGCCACGGGCCAAACCCCTTTTCCCCCCCCCGGGGGGGCCCCCGCTGGCCACGGGAAATTAGCTGTGGGGCCGTGGGCCCTGGGGACTCCCTTTAACCCCATTCCTTTTCACGTCCGGGGCCCCCCCGCCGGGCCCAGGCAAGGGGGGCCCCGGGCCCCCAAAGGCGGGGGGCCCCCGTTTTTGTAAAATTTTAAAAGGGGCCCGCGCCCCGGTAAAATTTGGGAAAATTCCAGGCGCTTTCCCCCATTTATGGTTTTGCTCCACAATCACTCCTTGCTTTGGGTCTATGTTGCTTCGGCCCTTGAAAATGTTTCCTTTTTGTATTCTTTCCTTACCGTGTACCAGACCTCTTTCTAAAGTTTCTCCGGGCTCCGAACCCCTTTTCTGCCCGCCCTGGGCCTTCCCGCCTTCCCTCGACCCCGAACCATTCCGCCAGCCCTGCCTTCCTTTCCTTTCCCCAAAACCCAAAGATTTCCCTTTGGGTTTGATTCTTTTAAACCCCGCTGCACCTCCCCGGGCCCCCAACCCCAACCGGGCTTGGGGTGAAAACCCCCAAAACCCACTTTGACTCCGCTCCTTGGCGCCCGGTTTTTTGCCAACGTTGCGGTGGTTTCCCGTTTGGGTCCACTTCCTAAAGGGTTTCAATACCCCCATTATACTCCGGAACTTACAAATTTTCCCCGGGGTCAAGGGAAAAAAAATGACCCAGGGGGATATCAAATGCAGAGGAAAAGATTTTATTTTTACTCACCCCTCCAAAAGTTCGCACTCCAGAATTTACTAAATTTTTTGGGGATAAAAGGAGGCCTCTCAAACATTTCGCCAAGAAATTTGGGGTTCTTTTTTGGGCCGAAAAATGCTCCAAATTTTCTTACTCTAAAGGGCTCTCCCCCCCCCCCCCCCCCCTTTTCCCTTTTTCCCTGGGAAAAACAACCTTTTCCCACTTTAAAACCCCTACAATTGTGAAAGGGAAAACTAAATGGGGACTTACCCAATTTTTTTCTCTCCCCAAAAAATTTCATCACCATCTGAGGCAGCCCCCATGTTGTGCCCAATTTAAAGGGAGTTTTTTAGGGGTGTCCCTGTATAAAATTTGCTTCTAAAGAGAAAACCCTAAATGGGGAACGAGTTTTTGAACGATCTCATACAAGAAAAATCAAAAAGTTGGGGCAAAAAAAGTTTAAAATAGACCCTTCCCTGTTACTAAAGAAAAAATTTTTTTGCTAGTAGGAATAAACTCGTAGTCTAAAACCTGACCCCTTTTTGAAAGGGCCCAAAACCCCAAATTTTGCTGGGGAATTTTTTACGCCAAGGGGACCGCTCCCTTTAAAAAATGCTAGTTAGAAGGTCCAAAAAACCCTTTCAAATTTAGGAAAAAAGGAAATTTTCCCATATTACTAACCCCAGATAATTTAAAGTACGGTGATCCCCAAATTTTTGCCAATGCTTTTTTCGGGAAATTTTTAAAGAAATTTTTTATAACTTAAAAGAGGAAACCCCCAAACCCCCTAAAGTTTTTCAATCAAAATTATTTTTTCTTTTTTCCCAAAAATTAACCTCCCTTTTCCCCCGAGGAAAAATCCCCCGGTCATTTTAAAACAAAAAAATTTTTGGGTTAATAGGTTTTTGGGGAAAAAAATTTGGTTTAGCTAAATGAAAAAGCGAAAAACCAAAAATTGGGCCCCCCAAAAAATTTTAATATTAAAGGTTTTTTTGCAAAATCTTTAGTCCTCCCAATTTTCCCCTATCTTCCAGGACATTTTTTAAAAAGGTGTAGCCCCAAGAAATGTTTAAAAGGTAATTACCAATATTCCCAAACCTGGCAAGGCTCCAATCAGATAGCAAACTATAGGCCCCTTTCCCCCATTGGGAAATGCGACATAAAAATTTTTTTGCTTTCTATTTTGGGGCAAATAAAAACTTAATGAAATCTTTAATTCCGGGTTTAAAAAGGACCAAATGGGGGGGCGTCAAAGGCCCGGAAAAAGGGAGGGCATTTGGGAAAAGGGCTGGGATTTATTTTTTTTTTCCCATTTTTTAAACCTTTTAATAAGGGGTTTTTCATTTTTTAATTTGGGGGGGTTTTCCTTTTAGGGAATCCGGGGGGGGGGAAGGGTTTGAAGGGGGGAATTTGGGGGGGAAAAATTATTTTTAAAAAGGGGGTTTATTAAATTAAAATTTTTGGGGGTTTTTTTGGGGGGGTTTTTCCTATTTTTTTTAAGTTTCCCAAAAATTTTTTTTTATTATTTTTTTAATTTTATTTTTTTTACACCCGGGGGGGGGGGGTCCTTGCGGGGGGGGGTTTCTTTTTGGCCCCTTTCTTTTTTTAAACTTTCCCATCACCCCCCAAAGGTTTTTTCCCTTTTTATTAAGGTTTCCTCTTTTTTTCCCCCAAAACCCTTTTTTAAAATTTTTTTTTTTTTAAAGTTTTTTTTTTTAAAAAAACCTTTTTTTTTTTAAACCTTTTAATTTTTTTTTTTAAGGAAAAATACTTTTAAAATTGGCAATCAATATTAAAGGGAAAAGAACATAAGATAAGTTTATTTGCGGAAACATCCTAAATTTTTTTTGTCTTTAAACCCCGGGGATTTTTCCTTAAAAAGCTTTCTTTTTTCTCCCTTGATGTTTTACTCCCCCCATTTTATATTATAAATTGAACATAACGAAAATTTTATTTAATCCCTTTACAGGGTTTTGGGTCCCCAAGAAGCCATTCTTGGGCAAAAATAGGGTTCATCTTTTTCAGAAACCAAAATTTTTAAATTTCCTTTGGGATTAAGGTAACTCCTTCCTTTTAAACATCATATTAAAAAATTTAAACCCCAGAGGATCTTTATGAAAACCGTGCCCGGAAAATGAAAACCCTATACGCAGCTTCCTCTTTTTCCCTGGATTGCAAAGGATTTAAAACTTAAAAATGATGATTCTCCCTAGATATTTTTTTACATTTTCTAGATCCCTTCCAAAATTTTTTTCCCCCCGGGGGTAATTTTAAAAAGTTTTCCCAAACCTAATCTTTAAATTCATTTGGAACGCAAAAAAAAACAAGATGTGGGAAACAACATCTATTTCCTTCCCCTTAAAAATTTTGGGGGTATGTCCCGTCCCCCAAATTGAAAATTTTAAAAATGTGGCCCTCGATTTTTGGGAACCCTTATACTTTCTGTGCGTCTCCCAATACTCAAACCCCTGGTTTCCCCGATTTGGGAAAAATTTCTTAGTAGCTCCCCTTCCCAAATTAAAAAAATCTTTTTTTTCTAGCCTATTTGATCTTAATTTTCCCCATCCCATCTCTCCCATCGATCCAACACACCTTTCTTTTGGCCAAAATTTTTTAAAGCAAAACAGTGGGGGTTTTTTTCTAAAAAGGTTGTTTATTTTCCATAAATTTCCAAATGGTCTCTCCTCAACCTTTCCCAATTTTGGGAAATTTTGGGTATCGAAAAGGGATTAAAACTTTTGTTTTTTGTTTGATAATGATTTTTTAAATCATTCTCTAACCTGTTTTTAACTTAAAATCATACTAACTTTTAAAATACTTAAAAAATAAGGATATACTAAAAAATTGGCCCCGGGCCCAAATTAACCTCTGGGGTCCCCCTTTTTATTTTAAACTTTCTAAGGGGGAAAAAAGGGGTTTGGGGGGGACTTTTGGTACATATAACCTCCTATAATGACAGATGATATATAAACCGAGCTATTTAACTTAAAGGGAAAAAATGTTTGGCATGAAATTCTTTTAAAAATTGTTTCGCTCAATGGTTTCCGTAAATTTTCTAATGTATTAATACCTAGAGAGATGAAAAAATTGTACCTCAGATGGTTTTTTACGCCTACTTGGGGCACTATTTTTCCCATTCTAAGTCAGCATGTGCTGGAGGGTTTTGACTCAGTGGGCACATTGTCAATGTGGTGGCATTTCCCCTCTGTCCCACGCGGGGGAACAGGTGGGGCCTTGGTACCCAAATTTTTTCTTAAAATAACCCTAACGCCGCCCTCGCCTTTTAGAGTGAATTTTCAGAATTTTCCAGTTCAATTTAGAACAGTTTTTTTTCATTTCTCAACCCACTGATTGACAATAGCCAAGAATTTGGAAACCCTCCTCCCCCATACTCAGAAGAAATTCTCATAAAATTTTAACTATCAATATCAGTGCGAGACCTCACTGGTAATTCCTCCGCACAGAGTTCCCAAGATTAGAGACAATTGGAAAATATGGACGGATTCGAAATTCTTCAAGTGACAAAATTTTAAAAAAGACTCTTCGAAAAGTGCGTGCCCCACCCCTTTATCAGCATGGTTTTAACGAGAAACCCCCTTTTTTAAATTTTACATTGTATGACAATCTGCACAACTACTGTTTTTGCCTTCACTATCAGAAGTAATGACTGTGGCAAGTTTTATTGTTAATATTTGTCTGCTTCTTTATGCTTTGATTTCAAAATTTTTCTTAGATTTCCAATGACGTTTTTCTTCTTTTTAGAATGTATAAGATTTTCTTTATCTGTTTTGTTTTGTATAATTGAAAAATCCAATAAAAATCCTTATGATTAAAAAAAATAAAAAATAAGATATACTGAATCCCAGTAACAGGCGTCTCTGGCCCATATTGATGGGGTAGAAAGCAGGTTCCGGTAATTTAAAGGCAAATGCTTAATACCAGTTTACCCAGCATGCAAAAAATCCCCGATAAACAAATTGGGGAATGCCAAAACAACAATACAAAGAAATTGCTATGAAAAGGCGATACAAAGGGTAAACGCCATTTATACAGTACACCATCTGGGTTTTCAGCCAATTCCCCCAAAAAATTTTAAAATGGAAAGGCGCCCAGACTTAAAGGGCATCCTGACAAATTTTTGTCCCAAAGCCCCCGGGTGGGCAAAAAAATTTTTGGAAAATTAAAAAGGGGTTTTTTTATTTGATCGGTGCTCGTACGAGCTCGAAACCCCCCCGGGCGGGCCTATTAGAGAGTCCCTCCTTTAAAAAAAAACCACAGAAAAAATGGGACAAAAAATTCCCAAAAAAACTAAAAAGTCACTTAAGCCAATGGCGGGAAGATATACGGGGTCCCAGAAAAGACGTCTCTGGCCCATTTTGCTGCTGGGGAAATTAGCGGGTGCCGGTCATTAATGGCAAATGCTCTAGTACCGTTAAACCCCGCAGCAAAAAGCCCGAAAAAAACCATGGGGGAAATGCCAAATGCAAGCCAGGGGCTTCGAGTTACTCTGTAGCGCCATCAACTAATCCTCATTTTTGAATTTTTCCGTATTTTTCATTTTTTTTGCCCTAAAACATGGGGGTTAGGTAAAAATATTTTGGCGGGGACACCCTTTAATTTCGGGTGCCTCCCCATTTCAATATTATGGGTTTATTGGCTGAAACCCAGCAGGTGTTCTTTTGAATGGCGTTAAATTTTGCATCCCTTTAAAAATCTTTTGTTGCATTTGGCATTTCCCCCTTTTGTTTACGGGGCTTTTTGCATGCTGTTGAACTGGTTCTGCTTATCTTTCTCAGAGCATATGGGCCTGGGGCGCTGTTGCTGGGGTTTGTATTTTTCCAGCCATGAACATAAGGTAGTTTTTAGCCCCATTTTGCCCCTTTTTTCTGTGGTTTTTACTGTGGTTTTATTTTTAACATTGATATTGTACCATTATGTTAATGCTATGTTTTTGTGTTGATTGTATCCACGACCATCTCCAATTCCCTTGATTTTACATCTATGTATAATCTACGTACATGATTTATTTGATGGAATCGACCAATCTATGACTTCTCATGTCATTTTTATTTTGTTCCTTTGCTTTTTTGCATACAATTTTGTTTAAACCTGGGAAGAAAAGAAACTGCTTGTAACGGGTGTCTCCCGCAACCCTCACTTGGGCGCACTCGCAGATCTGTCTCCTACTCACCTCACCGCGCTCCTGTTGCTTACAGGGCGCGCGCTCACACACAAGGGGAAGTGTACTCATTTTAAAATTTTAAAGGGAATGCACCGGGATTTTCTACCCTGAGCGTGACTCTATTTAACCCCCCCCTTTTCTCAAATCCCTGCCCAATCGATAGTGCCCCCGGGTTTTAGAAAACGTTCCGGTCTTTATTTAGTATGTGTGCCATATACTTAGCCTCCGTCACTCGACCACAAACCTTTGCCGCCTGTCCTAACCTTCCTGCCTGTCCCTGACTATGAGCCTGTTTCATAATTTTGTACCACACTGCAACTCGGCTGCCGCCACAAGGTCACGTAGGGTGCGAGGGTAGGTTCCCGACGAAGCCCACCCCTGTTTGGGAGTCTTGGGAATACTGCCCCTTTTAGATTTTTTAAACGGTCGGGGAAAGTGGTTTTCGTAGTCGGGACAGCGGAGGTCAGAACAGGCGGCAATGGTTCGTAGCGGGGACAGGCGAAAGGGGGAAGGGGCCATGGTTCGTGGTCAAGGGACGGAGGCAGTAGGTACGGTACACAGTAGACAAACAAGATACTCGGGAATGCTTCCTCTCAAGGCACAGGGCACTATTGATTCGGCAAGGTGCTAAGGAAGAGGCAAGGCTAAAATAGGGTCATCGCCAGGTGAGACCAATCCCTTTAAATTTGCCGGTAAATTCGCTGTCCCTTTAAATTTGCCTGTAGTACCGCGCGTGCGCCCTAGGGGGCGAGCGCGCACCCAGCCGGCAGCATAAGCGCGCTCCGGGACGAGAACAGGAGCATGGTGAGGTAAGTGGATGTCAGAGCTGCGGGAGCTGCGGAGGTGCGGGTGTGCCTGCGACCCGACACGGGGGTCGCAGGGACACCCGTAACAGTACCCCCCCTTTGGCCTCCCCCTCTTTCCGGTCCGCATAAATTTAGACAAGAGACCCCGATCCAGGATGTTCTCCTCTGGCTCCCACGACCTTTCCTCCGGCCCAAACCCCTTCCATTCGACCAAAAAAAATCATCTCCCCTTAACCGTCTTCATGGCCAAAATTTCTTTGACGGTAAAAAACATTGGTGGAGTTAGCCACGGGAGACGGGGGAACCACAGATCAAGAGAACCGGTAATGTATGACCAGTTTCAGCAGGGAGACGTGGAAGGAGTTTGGGATGCGCATAGTTGGAGGGAGCCGGATTGATGCGCTTCAGGACTTTAAAGGGACCTAAAAAACGGGAACCCAGCTTGTAGCTAGGGATTTTAAAGCGGAAATACCTGGCAGACAGCCATACTTTATCCCCCGGAACAAAGGAAGGAGGGAGTCTTCTTTTCTTGTCCACTTTGACCTTCATACGGGCCGAGGCCTGGAGCAGAGATTGGCTCGTCTCCTTCTAAACGGCAGAAAGGTCGCGGACCAGATTATCCACCACAGGGACATCGGAGGAGGCAGAGGGCAGCGGAAGGGGTGGGCAGGGATGCTGACCAAAGACAATGAAGAAGGGGATGCCCCAGCGGAATCAGAGTCCAAAGAATTATATGAAAACTCCGCCCATGGCAATAGACTGGACCAATCATCATGTCTTGTGGATACGAAGTGGCGGAAATAGGTACCCAAGACTTGGTTCACTGTCTCCACTTGCCCACTTGATTGCAGGTGGTACGCGGAAGAGAAATCCAGTGACACTTGTGGTAGAGAACAGAGGCCTCGCCAAAATCTCGAGACAAATTTAACTCCCCGATCCGAGACAATATGTAGGGGGAGTCCATGTAGCCGGAAGATATGCTTAAAAAAGAGATTAGCGAGTCGAGGAGCAGAAGGGAGACCAGGCAAGGGAACGAAGTGTGCCATTTTGGAAAAAAGGTCAGTGACCACCCAGAAAACCATATTTCCATCAGAGGGCGGAAGGTCGGTGATGAAGTCCATAGCAATATGGCCCCAAGGACTGCTAGGTACCGGCAGAGGCTGGAGTAACCCTGTGGGTCTGAGACGAGGTGACTTGTTGCGGGCACAGGTGGTACAGACCTCCACAAACTCCTTCACATCTATAGCGAGGTCCGGCCACCAGTAAAACCGGGAAATCAAGGAACAAGACCTCTGTATCCTCTTCTCGGAGAAGATGTCCTGAAATTCTTGATACAGTGGTGGCAAGCCGGGTAAGGGCTTGAGAGGAGACTGTGGAGGAATGGGGTGCACCCAACGAGGTGCTGATAGGCAGCGAAACTGGCAATCTCGACCCTAACGCAAAACTTCACCTGTCTTCCAGTCGAACACGGGGGCGTGACGCTGCAGCCACGGAAGCCCCAGGAGGACAGCCGAGGAAGGGCGGTGTAGCACGAAGAATTTGATCTTCTCCTTGTGTAAAGCTCCGACTTGTATGACTACTGGTTCAGTCTGGAAGAGGATGGAATCACTCAAGAGTTCACCACTAATGGACGAGATGACCAAGGGTTGGTCTAAACGGACAACCGAGAGACGATACTTGGCCACCAAAGCAGCATCCATAAAATTCCCGGCAGACCCAGAATCCAGGAAGGCAGACACTTGAAAAGAGATGCCGGAACTGGTTGTGACCAGAACTGGCAGCAAGAGCCATGGAGAGGGATTGCTCACACCTAGGGACGAAGCCTAGGTGCGCTCATTTCCCGGACATTGCAGACAAAGCCGACAACCCATGAGGAGATGTTTGGGGCTACCGCAGTAGAGGCATAGATTCTCCTCACATCCTTGTTCTTGCGGAGTCAGATGGGCTCTGCCCACTTGCATGGCCTCTTCCATGACTGGCTGGGAAGGAGGCAGTGGAGGCCGAAAAAACACAAGAGCAAGACTGGGTAGACGATGTGTTTGGACTGGTACACGGTCATGATGGAGCTCCTTTCGTCAGAGAGACGGATGTCAATCCGGGTCGCCAGATGGATGAACTCGTTTAATGAAGACGGAGGGTCCCGGGTGGAGAGGGCATCCTTAATCTGGCTGTAGAGGCCCTTCTTGAACGTAGCGCACAAGGCTGCATCATTCCAAGCCATCTCTGAAGCTAGTGTGTGGAATTGCACAGCGAGTTCGCTTGCTGCAGGTTCAGTAAGGCGGTCTCGCCAGACAAAGCGTGGGCAGGCTCTTCGAAGACACTGTGGAACTCCTGCAGAAATGTCACAAGATCATCTGTGACTGGATCACCTCAGTCCCAGAGTGGGGTCACCCATGCCAGGGCTTTCCCGGGGGGACGGGGCCCCGAAGGCCCCTTGGACCTTTCGAGGGGGAATGACCAGCCTAAGTTCCCGGCGGGTGACTGGGTGTGAAGCCCCTGCAGGCCTTTGGGTCCCATCAAACTTCAACGGCAGGACAAGGGGTTTTTTGGGTTGGGGACATACCCGGAATGGTGCGGGAGCTGCTTTTTTTTGTGAAGCTGGTTAAGTTGCTCACTTGCTGCGCGATCTGTTTCGTTGCGGGTCCGATGGTGGGTTTGTCAGAGACGTTTGGTAACGGCACCTTGGTGGGTCCTTGGCCGTATAAACTGTAATGGTCAGGGGGGATTCTGGACCCCCCAAAGAATGGTTAAGCCAGTTTGGGTTTTTTTTACAGTTGTGTTTTAGTTGACACGCACATGACTGCCCCCGTCTTGAATCCCCCAATATAAAATCCCCCTGGGCACTTATGGGGGCAAAATGACAAAAACTAAAGGGAAGTACCCCTGATAAAGTCATGGCGCAAAAGTGGAAAAAAACAAACTGGAGCTAGGTGGCAACATTGTGACGAGTGTGGAGGTGAGGGCGGAGCCACCAGATGGGTCAGCAGTGGCAATGACTTTTGGGAAAGTGGAAAAAACAGTACCGGGCCGCAGAGGGCAAAATACACAGTTGGGAGGTCCGGGTGGCAGCGCATGAGGTCAGGCGTGGACAATGAAAAAATTCTGGAGCTGGAAAAAAAAGGAGTGGGCCCAAAAGAGTGGAAAAATGACACAGTGTGGGGGCCGGCGGGAAACAGCGCGCAAAAGGTCAAAAGTGGCACAAGACCGTGTGGAGGGCCGGCAGCAGCCCTCAGCAGCATGAGGTGGGGACAGTGGCCCAATGACAATTTGGAGGTGGCAAAAAAGGGTGGGCCCACATTTGGGGGGGCACGGCGCGCCAGGGGGCAGCAGCTGGGTCAGACAGTGGCACAATGAAACCGTGGGAGGGAACGACAGGGTCCAGCAGGATGGGTCAGGGGGGCAAAAGGGACTTTTGCAGGTGGAAAAAATTAGTATTGGGCCACAGAGGGGCACAATGACTGAGACGGGGCCCGGCGGCGCAGCATAGGTCAGGCAGGGGCACAATGACGAGAGGGAGGTGATGACGGAGCAACAGCATGAGGTCAAAGAGTGGCAATAAATTTTCTGGAGGGTGGCAAAACATCCCAGGCCGCGAGTGGCACAATGAACAGTGTGGATTTCACGGAAAACGCAAAGCGCGCAGCATGAGCACATGAGGGGACAAGCAGGTGTTGAGGTGGGTGGAAATTCCCCGGGTCCCGGGTAAAGACGGGTGGTGGGAGTGGAGAAACTATCAGCAGTTTTGTGGCATCAGGGGGTGGCGGCTCAGAATAGTGGTGAGGAGGTTTTTTTAAACCCCGGATGACGCCAAAGGCTTGGGTGTGTGGAAACCCCTGGCCGTCCCCCCCTGTTTATCTGAAAAAGGCAGTGTTAAAACATTTCCCCCGTGGAAAAGGGGTTCCCTTTGGGGGGAAAACGAGGCCCCCCGAATAAACCGCTTGATGCCCATAGGGCCCGGGCGGGAAACGTTCTCCACTGCAAACGGCAAGTTGCGGCCACACACCCGTTTGGTCCCCATTTGTCCGGGGTTTCTAAACGGGGTGGCAGAGTGTGCCCAAAGTAGGCCACAACGTTGGTTCGGGAAATTCCTTGTCCTGCTGGTGTGGGTTGCCCTCCCCTGGCCCGGGGGTAGGGTGCTAAGTGTAGATTAGGTTTCGGTGTGGGGGGGGGTACGCCTACCCCCCCTTTCCCCAGCAGCCCGGCAGTGGGAGTGAGCGCTGGAAACCCCCGGTCAGCCTGTCAGAGGAGGGCGATCCCGCACATAGGCAGGGCCCAAAATATTAGGAGGATTTCCCTATAGTTTTTGATTTTTGTTTTCCCTCTAAATGGGGGGAAAAAGGCTCCCATTTTGGGACCGGATGGGGAGGGCCCAAATGGGGGGAGCCAAAAGTCACCCCTCTCCCGGGTTGTGACTATTGGGTATGGGCCAGGAAATTAAGCTGCTGCGGGAATCTGCCAAGTGACTCGGGGGCCCCCCCCTCCCCTCCATTTAAAAGGTTACTGCCACGGTGCTTGGGAGTCTCTGCCTCGTATTCTCATCTCCATCCCTCCTCCAGTTCCCCTGTCCTCCCTTCTTTCCCCGGGGTTTAAAAAACCCACTCTTTCACAGAAAATGCTTCTGCTAAATGTCCCCCTCCCCCTCTCCTCCATTTCACCCCCACCACTCATTCCCTTTTAGCCCCACCCCCTCCCCTCCAGACGATTTTTCACATTTTTCCGGGAGGCAGGGGAAATGGTTATTCACCCCTTTGTCCTGGCGACTGACAAATTAAGGGCCTCCTCGAAGGGCCCTCAACAACGGCAGGTGCAGCATGAGTGCCATGGCTGAAATCAAATTTACACGGGGGGAGTACTTCTGTTGCTGGATCATCAAAAAACGTTAATGGCCTTTTTTTTCATAGGTCGGTCCAACATGTGCAGGGGGAAATTCCGCGGGTGGAAACATGTTCGAGCGTTTTGGGGGGGCGTTCTCCCGCGCAACTCGAGGGGGGTGTTCCTGGCTTTGTACGATGGAAAAAGGCTGCACAGTTTCCTGGCCATTTTTCAGAATGTTCTGATGATCGGTGGAAGACTTCAGGAACCCTTTTTCCCAGATTGAACGTGCGCCTGCAGGGGCAGGCCATCCTCCTCGGTGCGGGGAACCGTTCCCCCCTTTTGTCCGTCACCATGGTTCCGTTTGGTTGGCGCGGGGGGAAAGCCACACATCGATTTTCTTGTGCAGACGCGGAGCAGTTCCCCCCCTGGGGTAAAATTGTTCGCCGAGGAAAGTAGGTGTAGAACTGCGTGCACCGCTGTGCCTACAATGTGGAGATGGAGCGTACTTTGGGGGGTGAGATGGTGGTGGTGGTGGAGGAGGAGGGGCGGACTTGGCGCAGGAGCAGCAGTTTGCAACGTGGAGGAGAAGCGGCGTTCCTGTCAAGTTGTTGGTGTCCTGGGCGGAAGACATTAACCCAGTGGGCCGTTAAAGGACATGTACGGGCCCCCTACCGTGTTACAGCTCCAGGTCCGCGCTCCCGTGTACTTGGGAAAAAAAACGAAAAGCTCAAGGCGCCCCACTTTTGTTCTACATATTTATGAAGTGGGGTATGCCTTTTTGGAAAAAAAATTTGGCTTGGAACTCTCCATCTCGGCTGGCACAACCCATTAGTTCTCGATGGTGCAGAGTCCACCTTTGGGAAAGGGGGGGATGCGGGCCAAACAACTTGGACAGGGCAGGGGTAGCTGCTGCCCCTTAGGAGGGTTTGGGACGCTACTGTTGTCTCTTTACAATCCCTCTCTGAACGTGCTGGCGCCATGAGTAGCGGGAGCGGAGCATCTGGACCGGGAGAGGATTTTCAAAGAGAAAAACTGCCCTTTTGCCCGAGGGGTGGAGCCTTGACTGGCTGAAAAAAGCATGCGGCCATGGCCCTGCTGCTGCTGCTGGGGCCCGGGGGACCACCCCATCTGAGCACGTTTTCCCCGGCCACCCGGGTGGTGACACTGCATGTGTTGCGCAGGGCCGTTTTGCCAAACGTTACTCCCTGGCCCGCTCACTTTTGCCAAAGATTTAATTACCCCTATTCGGCTCTCCCGGGGTTTAGCAAAGAATGCCCACCGCGGTGCGTTTTACCGCCACGCTCCGCACTGGTGCTAATGCCGCCGCTTTCCTCGCTGGGGCCCCTTTTCGTACTGTCTTGGACCTGCGAAGGGGTTTTCTACCCCCTGGCGCTTGGCTCCCGACCCCACCTGCTGTCCCCGCGCTCACGGCCAACAACCCACTTGCTGGCTCGCCCCTGCCGACAGCAAGCTGCGCCCCCTTCTCGCGTGATTAAGCCCTTGTTCACCCGGCTCCCAAGTGCGGTCGGCTACTCTCATCTATTTGTGTTTTTCGTCACTACTGTCCCCATAAAGGGGCTTGGTTAAGCCGAGGTGACCTTCCAAAACCCGACCCCCCCAGCCACCCCAATCTTACTTTGCCGCCTACGCAAGAAGCTGGGGTTTGGCCCCATTTCTTCGCGCCCGTAGCTGCTGTGCCCCTCCTAATTTTCTCCCGCTAATAGTGGGTGAGCCCGACCCCATTGTAGATCCCCGGTGGGGAACTGGGGGACAGAGGCGGGGTGAGGGGCAGGTGAGGGCCGCTGACCCCCTCCCCGGGCCATGCCCAAATAAATGTTGTGTTGAGGTTTTCCCACCGATCTTGGCTGGGGTTGTCAGATGTCATTGGGGGAAGAGGAGGGCCTAGTCAACCAATTAAGAACCCCTTTGGGGTTTCTGAAAACACACGGCCCCTAGAGGGACAGCGGCGTTTGGCCTCCGAGTGACCCCTGCTGCGACGTCCCCCCTTTCTGTGCTGGGGGCCTGGGCCGTTTAGAAAAAGTTTGTGCCAATGCCACTGCAGTTGGGGCCTGCCACCTTTTTGTCTGACATACTGTTTGTTCTAAAATGTACGACACTGTTTGTGAAGCTTTTGTTATGATAAAAAATTACACCCCGTTTTTGATCCAATGAACCCAGTCAAGCGGGTAAACCTTGGATTTTTTTTAAATTGCGCCCAAAAAAGGCCCGGAAAAATTTATTGATGTGTCGTTTTACAAGCACGTGTGTTTTATTAAGTAAAACACAAAAAGGCTTAAAATTTCCTTGCTTGTGATTATGCTAAGAAAAATGTACATATTTCGGTGTTGAAAAAGAGGTTTTTTTTTTTCGCACGCAGCAAACAAACGCTTAAATTTTAACCCCCGGATGTAAAATTGGCAATAGAATTGAGGGCCCCCACAAAATAGTAGTTTTTTTAGGTGTTACAATGGGTATTTTACGCCACACAACAGAGATTAAATTGAATTAATTTTGCTTGTGTTTTGGGTACCAAAAAAAAAAATTTTATATTTGGCGTTGAAAAAGCGGTTTATTTTTGTCCCACGCAAAAAACGTTTAAATTTCCCCGATGGGGAAATTGGCAAATTTGAATGAGCCACCACAACTAGTGCTTTGTGCGGTTACATGGTGTATTTTCTAGCCCAAACAAAAGATAAAATTTAATTAACCTTTGCTTGTGAATTTGGGGGCCAAAAAAAAAAAATATATTTGGGTTGAAAAAGCGGTTTTTTTTTGTGCCCCCCAGCAAAACAACGTTAATTAACCCTGGATGTAAATTGGCAATAGAATTGAGCACCCAAACTGAAGCTTTGTGCGTGTTAAATGGTGTATTTTTTGCCACAAACAAGAGATAAATTGTAATTAACCCCTTTTCTTGTGAAATTTGGTACAAAAAAAATATATTTTTTTTGGCGGTTTAAAAAGACGGTTTTTTTTTTTTCAGCACCCAGCAAAACAAGCTTAATTAAACCCCCGGATGTAAAATTTCGCAAAAAGAATTGGCCACCACAAAGAGCTTTGTAGGTGTTAAATGGTGTATTTTTTACGCCCACAAAAAAGAGATAAAATTGTAAATTAAACCCTTTGCTTGGTTAGGTACCAAAAAAAAAAATATATTTGGCGTTAAAAAGAGGTTTATTTTGTCAGCACACAGCAAACAACGTTAATTAACCCCCGGATGTAAATTGGCAATGAATTTAGCCACCCCAAACTAGTGGGGTTTGTTGCGGTTTTCAAAGGGTTTTTTTTTCGCCACACAACAAAGATAAAATTGTAATTAAACCCTTTTCTTGTGAATTAGGCTACCAAAAAAAAAAAAAAAATATTTTATTTGGCGTTGAAAAAAACGGTTTTTTTTTGTCGCCACCCGAAAAAAAACGCTTAATTAACCCCCGGGTGTAAATTTCGCATAGAATTGAGCACCAAAAAAGAAAATGGTATTTGTTTGTAAAAAGCTGTTTCTTTAAAAAGAATACAACAGGAACGGCTTGATCCCCTTGGATTTGTTTTATATGCGTGCAGTGGGCGCACACTGGATTTAGATCAATCCCCAAAAAATCAGAAATTTAAAATTAGGAACAGTCTTGAGACAAAAATGAACCCCACAAAAATGCTGTGTAAAAATCAGTTCTTCAGAAAGCGTTTCCCCCGCGCGCACCCTTCCCCTTTTTAGTACAGTGAGGGAGTGTGGCTCCCGCGGCGCGTGGTCTTTTATGGCGGTGACGCACGAATCCCGCCGGTTTGATTTGGCTTCTTCTGCACATGTTGCAGGCTATGCCCTTTTCCTCCCGAGTGCTTTGCCCCATGTAAACCCATGTGCTCGCAGCCATTTTTTCAATGAAAAGCACATTTGTTCCCCCGAATCACCCCAAAGTTCGATTTCGTTAGAACCGAAGTTTTCCCGAATTTTTTAAAAGAATTCCCTTCTTTGAATCGATTGCCATCCTAAAAACCCCCAAAAACCTAGCAAAAATCTGTGCTGTGCTGTCTCTTTTCTGTAGTAGTAAAAGGGGAGCAGCCCAAATTTAAAAGTCACATTTTAAAGAGGAAAAATTTAAAATATTAAAATCGAAAAAACCCCAGGGGTTATTTCATATAAAATTTTTTTTATATTTTATTTTTTTAAAATACATTTTATGGAGATATTTTTTTATTTTTGGGTATTATATATTTTTATATTCATTTTTTTGATAACTTTTTTCATTAATTTTAATAATTTAATTTTTTACAGTTGATAATTATCATAAATTACTTTTTTTATTGTATGGGGGAAGTTAGCAAAACTACTCCACTTCAACTTCCGTGGGGCAACCACATTGAAATAGGTTGCCCGTTGGGCAGTAATGCGCATTGTTTTGCCGAACCACATTTTATGTGTTAATATTACGAGTGTGGTGCGATGCCCCAGAATGCCCCCGAACACCCCCAGAACACCCTCATGTTAAGCCATTCGAAAGTGTCGATCTTACGAAAATGGCCCAAAAAATTCATTTTGAAAAAACTTTGAGATTCCGGTTCCAAAAATTTTACATTTTTACAGGGAAAAAAAATAAAAACCCCCCGACCCTTTAAGCTGCACTTCTTTTTACAGCCTTAGAGTGGGGGCGGGTACGAAAACCAAATGGGGCACCCCTTCCTCCCCCTATGGTTTTTAAAATCATTTCACCAAATTTAATGTTTAAGCGCCCCCGCTTTCAACGTGTCTCAAATCGGGCAGTCCTTTTCTATCTTTACCCCTCAATAGGGCCGTTCCCGGTCTACTGGGTCAACCGACCTCCTTTCAGAGAGAAAAAAAAAAAAAACTAAAGTGGGAGCTTAAAAATTTTTGATCAAAAAAATGTGAACCGGAAACTCAAGTTTTTTCATGTTGTAGATGCATAAATGCTTCTTTAGGGATTTCCACGTAATGTATTGCCCTTTTTGCAGTAGTGTGCCGCTGGCAGTGGTGTGCGTGTGTACATTTTTTGTATATATATATGTGTGCCGCAGCCCTGCCAGTGGCACCCAGGTTTGCATATGTTTTTTCAGAAATGTTTTTTGTACAGAACCATACATTATATTTGGTGTATATTGATTTTAACCTATATGGGGAGGAAGGGGTGCCTCCATTTTGGTTTTCTGTACCCGCCCACTCTCATAGGCTGTCATAAGAAGTGCAGCTTGAAGGTCTGGCGGGTTTTATTTTTTTCTCTCTGTATAATGGAGGTCGGTTGATTCCAGTGAAGAGGCCTGAATTGGCTCATTAGAGGTCATAAGATAGTATTAGGGATTTTAGCCAGATTTGAGTTGAAAGTCGTGGGCAGCTTAAACATCTTTTGATCAAAATATGTGAACCGAGAATCTCAAAGTTTTTTCATGTATGATAGACAGCATAGATGCTTCTTTAGGGATTTCCACGTAATGTATAACACATTCATTAGGCGCATTAGACATCATAGACTGCTCAGTTAGGCGCATTTTATGTCAGAAAAAGGGTGAAATACTCGATTATACATGTCACCCTTGGAGTCGACTCGACAGTTCTAACTGGCTTCTTAGTGTAGAAGGCACCTGAATGTATAAAAGTGTTGCATGTGGGTTCATAGATCTGGTGTGAGGTATGCCCTGCGTAATATATTTTCGGCACATTCAAAAGTGTCGTGTCTGGTGCAGAATTCACCAAATTTTGGCCTATGACTGTTCACATATCTATAGAACTGGGATACGACAGTTTATTTTGGCTCAAAGCATGGCAGAACACTGGCGTAGCCTCACTCAAACATATTGCCTAAAGTATGTAACTCAAAATCCCAGAAAAAAATGCCATAATACACAAAAGACATAAGTGTATATGTAAACATAGACACAATCTAATCACAGAAAAAGTGCAAAATATCATTACTGAAAAATAAAACAAATACTAACTAAATGGAAATCAGCAACACAAAAAAGGCCACCTACTCACAAAAGACGTATGACATGCAGGCACAAAGTGGGACCGATGTGGTTGGAAAGATTCCCAACAAGTGTCTCCATCTACAGTGGTTGCATTGGGGTTTCGTGGGGGTGACCCCTGAATAATCTTTTGGGTTGCATACTTTGTGATAAACTTTGCATGATTGTACTTTTATATATGGGATGATTGTTATCCAGTTTTCATGTGCAGATGTTCACTTCTGTTTGTATGCATATCACTGGTAATGTATTGGGTTTATGTACTCTATTCCTGGCTTACAATTGTTTTAAATCTTCATTCATTTTGCAATTAGTAAAGATGTATATTTTTTTCTATTTTGGGTGTGCAATAACATGTAGTGTTTCACCTTTGTCTCTCTTTTATTCCAGATGTGATTCTGGTTTTTGTTTTCTGTTTCAGTAATGTCGGATAAGATGTAGGAACAGAAGCTGGGCCCCAACGTGAGTGTTGCAGTACTGAACCGACAAGTTAAACCCCAAAATTCCTTTAACAACCCTGAGAGGTGAGGGATATGGGTAAGGTAAGAGAGAAAATTCAGGTTTGAGATGTCCCAAACTAAACATTTTTTGCAAGTTCTGCGAAACTGTTTAGGGTCCCAGTCAAGAAACAGTATACAACAAGGGGAATTAAAATGAACCCGCCAATATGTTTTTGAAAATGTGAGAGAAAAAGCACATAAAGGAAACCAACAAAAGCATAAAGGTTACATAAAAATCATCCCAGGCAAGGATTCCAAACATTTCACTCTAACAATAATAACTGTTTGGTAATGTTTCTCAGACCTCCACCTTATTAGATCAATGTCTAGATTATAATAAAGTCAATTTATGCTTCTTGTTATACACTCACCGGCCACTTTATTAGGTAAACCATGCTAGTAACGGGTTGGATCCCCTTTTGCCTTCAGAACTGCCTCAATTCTTCGTGGCATAGATTCCACAAGGTGTTGCAACGATGCTCAATTGGTACCAAGGGGCCCAAAGAGTGCCAAGAAAATATTCCCCACACCATGACACCACCACCACCAGCCTGAACCGTTGATACAAGGCAGGATGGATCCATGCTTTCATGTTGTTGACGCCAAATTCTGACCCTACCATCCGAATGTCGCAGCAGAAATCGAGACTCATCAGACCAGGCAACGTTTTTCCAATCTTCTACTGTCCAATTTCGATGAGCTTGGGCAAATTGGAGCCTCAGTTTCCTGTTCTTAGCTGAAAGGAGTGGCACCGGTGTGGTCTTCTGTTGCTGTAGCCCATCTGCCTCAAAGTTCGCCGTTACTGTGCGTTCAGAGATGCTCTTCTGCCTACCTTGGTTGTAACGGGTGGCTATTTGAGTCACTGTTGCTTTCTATCAGCTCGAAAACCCGTCTGCCCATTTCCTTTGACCTCTGGCATCAACAAGGCATTTCCGCCCCCAGGACTGCCGCTCACTGGATGTTTTTTCTTTTTCGGACCATTCTCTGTAAACCCTAGAGATGGTTGTGCGTGAAAATCCCAGGAGATCAGCAGTTTCTGAAATACTCAGACCAGCCCTTCTGGCACCAACAACCATGCCACGTTCAAAGGCACTCAAATCACCTTTCTTCCCCATACTGATGCTCGGTTTGAACTGCAGGAGATTGTCTTGACCATGTCTACATGCCTAAATGCACTGAGTTGCCGCCATGTGATTGGCTGATTAGAAATTAAGTGTTAACGAGCAGTTGGACAGGTGTACCTAATAAAGTGGCCGGTGAGTGTATATTACTAAATTGTTTGCATTCATTTTTTAGAACCAAGAGCAGTACCATAGCAATGGAGGGTTTTCAACCACTTCCAACTATTGAAGTAGTAGAATGAGTTTGCCTCCCTCAAACATTATATTATAAGCAGATTACTACTATATTGTTTGAGCCAGAAAAACAGATTGTAACCAAGCACATTCATATTGAACACCAAAAAAGAATTGTGAAAAAAAATGCTTAAAACCTTGCACCTCCAAATACACTATGGAGTCACATTATTATGACCAGCAGCTAATAGCCAGAGTAACTGTCTTGTGCAGTGAGGACATAATGTGAGCGAGATAGGCTGAGAGTAATTCAATAAGATTCCGGTACTGGTGTAGCTATAAGGTGGATTGCTAAGGATTTTTAAAGTCAAACAGCTGATCACTATGCCAATTTAAATTTGAAAATGAGTTTTTATGGTAAAACAACACAGATTTTTTTTAAAATAATTAACAGTAGGATTCTGGTGATAAACTTTAGGAATTATTATCCTTTTGCCTCCGTTTATTATTTTGTTTCTGTTTTTCCTAACCCCATGAGCTGCATTTAAATATCAAACGTAACCAAGAAGCTAAAGGCAGTTAAATCTAGACATGAAACCTTTATTTATTATAATGATACAACTAAAATAACTATAATCATTAGCAATTATTTAAATATAGTTGTATTTGAAAAAACTGTTTAATAATATGCACTGGCAATTTGTCATGGCTGTGCACTAACACCACAACCACCCAGAACCACAGAAATTAACATAGAAAAAATGTGATGAGTTTTGTTTCAGTGGTATATTTTTCTTTCTATGGTTCATCTCTACAGCTGGGATAGTGTAACCTCCACATCGACATCACCATTCAAATCATTCCTCTTCTCCCATATACAGTATGTATATTCATAACCAATGATGTACAGCACAGACTAAACATAGCCAGCAATTTTCTCCCACTAATAGAGCTGTTTCATGCTTGTTAGTTTTCATCAGTGTGAGCTTTGAAAGAAAAGCTTGGAGAGCAACCAGACAAAATAGCCATTGTGGTAATGGAGTTGTGGGATGAATTAGCCAAAATGTCTGCATTGCTTTGTTATGAAGGAATTTTGCATATTATCGCTTTTAACTAAGACTGCAGAAATAAACAAGGTAGCATGTTGGGACCAAGCATATAACTGCAATTCATCAGGCGCCATAGCAAAATGAGAAGGACTCTACCACCTACTGACCGTTTTAATTGACAGGGCACCACAAAAGGAGGTGTGTAGGTGATGGTGAATGAGGTCTACCGTGACGTTGCACTGAGAGATGTAGTGCATCCAGCGGAAGAAGGGCAACAAAGATAATATACATAAAGCACATACATACAAACATAACAACATATGGAGATCACAATTTCTTCTTTCCTTAGTCTTCAGCATATATTTATAGTTAGGCAAGCATAGTGTCTCTACCTGTTCTGCCTCATATCTCCCTGTGAATTCACTGCAAATAGGCCTCTTTTAGAGAAAGGGTTTGTAGGCATATTTGCAGTGAATTCTTTTGTTTCCAAACTCTAAGGACTATATAGAATTTTAAATTGATTGTGTCATATCTCCCTGTGATCTATTAGGCTCCGAAGGTGATCTTCCAGGCCCTTTTAGTTGTGGCAGACAAGAAGGCTCCCCATATCCTTTCCCCACAGACCTAGCGCCTAGTTTGTGTTTCTAACAGATTTCTCTTTTTTCTCCCTGTTGTTTCTCTTATTTTCTTCCTCTCTTACTTCTTTCTATTTCTGTGAGCATATCTTTTTGACCAGGTGTGATGGGTCTGCCTGCCTCTGGACCACAGCCGGCTTGTGGTCAGATGTTCTCTTTTGCTGAAACCTGATACTGCAACTAGCAACTGTAAACTCTAACTTATAACTTTTAACTCTGTCTGGTTTTATTTACTTATTGGACTCAGAACAACATGAAAGACTGGCACTTAAAGGGATATTATCAACACATTGATCAATTTTAAACATGTAGTCAAAGGTAAAAAAAAAAGGCTATTACTAAATACCTCTGATTTTGTTTCAGTTCCGAGTTAGAGAAATTTTTATCTCCTACTTGTTTACATAAGTTTCCCTAGTCAGTGACCACCTCTCCTCACTCTAGCAGCCCCGACAAGGATGGGGGCATCACTTCCTGTTGTGTCTTATCAGCAGCACAGGACCTTATTGTTTTTGTTATTGACAAACTTTTTAACCCTTTAGAGCTATGTAGATTGTGCCCTGCTGTTAAAACCCCTCCATCCTCTAACTAGTTCAGCTAGGAATAGCAGAGCCGATATGCCAACCACTGCTGTAGAACCACCCACAGTCTAAATAGGAAGTGGGAGCCTGAAGCTGGCTTTGTGAAACAGCTGGATGAGAAAACCCATTTAAAGCCCTAGTCACAAAAACTACATATACTTTTATTTTAAAACACAAGATATAGAAATACTATGCAAACATATGTGTGTGACCAAACTTTGAGCAGCTGTTTGACTCTACAACAGGAAAATGAAATGGCAGCATAAGTAGAGACTCTATATTGTAATTATAGCTAACAAAAGTATTATTCACTAACGTGTTGTTCTCTACACAAGGCACCACATACTCACACCTGAGTTGGCCCCCTCATCCTCTGGACCCCATAGCAACTGCTGAGGCTTTAGTTCCGCTCATGATAAAAGTAAAATGTTTCATGGGCGAAAGCTTTGCCCCCTTTGACAAAATAATTTTTGGGTTTCATCAGCAGCTGAGAGTCTAACAAAGGCCATAAGGGTTGCCATCAATAGAAGAGTAATAGGACATGTAGAAAGCATGGCCTAATAGGTTTAGTTTTATACTAAAAAAATACAATGCATTGGAGTCCAATATATTAAAAAGGCGAAAAACATCAGTGAAAATTTCCAAGAGGCTTGATATATCTAATAAAATTAAAGTTTATTAAAAATGAGAAAATTACAAATATAATAATTTTATTTCAGGTTCTTCTAATGGAAACATAAAAGTAAAATATATTCAATGCACATCTGGTATAGCTACAACTGTAACAAATCATAGCAGTAAACCTAAAATGCTTTTATGCCATGCTGTGAGTGGTGTACATAAAAAATGTCTTTTGATTGGTTCTTGAGATACACACCTATTTTTTAGGACCAATCAACATACTCTATTCTTTTTTAATTGAAACCCATGTATGTTGTAGCTCGCTCTGTGATTGGATAAGTATCCCTCATAGGGTATAATGGAGTTTAGTCACTTGCCTTTTGATTGGTTTTTGAGAGACCTACCTTTTTTCTTGGACCAATCAACGTACTTTCCTGTATCCCCATTAAAATCTATATAAGCTATAGCTCGCTTTCTGATTGGTTAACTCGCCCTCATAGAGTATAATGGAGACTAGTCGCTCCCTCACTGATTGGAGTAGACATCAGCCAATGGGATTAATTTCTCAGTTTTAAAATGTATAGTTTTCCGTGTTTTCTTTATTGAAGCTCCCAGGGTAGCGCCAGTGTGTGGCGAGAAACGCGTTGAGTTCTTCAATGAGTGAAAAAGTTTTTTAAGTTCCTTTATAAAGTTTTAACATTGTCTCCAAAGGCTTTTTTCCATATAGTAATCGTCGGGATTCTATTTTTTAACTGTAATTTGTAGTTCCCATTACCGTAGTGTTGGCAGCTCTGGGGTGAGGATCTGTGGATGCTGCTGTGATACTCGAGAGAGCGATGTAATCACTAAAGAGTGTTGTGCCTCATGCTTAGCTCAACTGAATCAGGTGAGCAGTGAGTGTATACTTATATACCCCGCATTTTTTTTAGGACGTAGTTCACCATTAGAGCGCCGTTTCTGCTTCCTATTATGTCTCGTCTGCTCACTTTAACAATATATGAATGAGCTTTCCACCATTATAATAGTAACTGCAAAGTCCCTGCTACCCCATCCTGTTTTATTACTGTCTTCTTTTATGCATTTGTTCCTTTGCTAGACATGGATTGTACTTTGCTCTAATTGTTCCATAAAAGTTATAGTTCAGTAATCAACTCACTTACCCTGCAATAGCACAGCACATGGTATAGTTTGCTGTTTTAGAACTATTTCTTCTGCAAAAGACTACAAAATAACTTCCACATAAGATGTACCGACACTTATGCTGTACCACATTGTCCATTATTTCCTGTAGTAACTTTGGCTTATTTGTACCAACCTAAAATGCAAACTGTAAGCTAGAAGGGAAATTCAACCTTGTGTTATCTTCTGACATGCCTCAGTGAAGTGGCTACTGTGGAAGACAGTTTGATGTGACTCCAACTGATTTCCAAAAGTATGGGGTTAAATCCCAAATCTCTTAAATTCTGGTGGAAGAAATTTTATACCTAGGTCATTTCTTTGAAAAAATACAAAAATAGCCTTCTTCTGCCCACATCTCTCGCCAGTTTGGAGGGATGTGGGCAGAAGAAAGCCAGATCCCTTCAAACTTGAGAAACTGGGGTAAAAATACTGAAATGAGATTTAATCAAAAATTTCTGACTTTTGTACACCAGAAAACTGGTTGATAAATTCCTCGCTTAGTCTCAAGAGAGAAATGGAACTGGTCTACAGAGAATTTTTTAAGGCCCTCCAATGACCCTTTGAGGGCAACCATATTGCTATTGGACTGTTGGATAGAAGCAGGACTATGATTTGGAGATTATAATAATAATCTTTATTTATATAGTGCCAACATATTCCGCAGCACTTTACAATATAGAGGGAATAAGCACAGACAAACCAGACATTACATTATAAAAAAGCTACTGACAAATGAGACACGCGGTGTGAGGGCCCTGCTCGCAAGAGCTTACAATCTATTATGGTGTATGGGTGAAACAAAAGGTGACAAGTGCTTGGTTTACAATGGACCAGCCACTTTTCTATATGATCTATTTGGCCACTATAGAGGACATAAGGACATGTATGCACACAGAGCCAAGGTAGCTAATGAATATAGTGCACAAAAATGCATCCAAATAAGTGTTATACAGTTACAAATTGTGCCAGAAAATCTCAAAATAGATAGTAATAAGTGGTGAGAAAATAAAAAGCAAACACAGTACCCAAGTAGTTTTCTACAAATACCCCTCAAAGTGTAACTAACAGCCCAGATATATGCCCAGATACCTTCAAAAGAGACAACGCAATTCAACTTACATCAATTCCATAACATTAACATTCATTGTATGGAACAAATAATGCAGAATATGTCACAATCTTAGTAAATACACATTTTCACTATAGTATTTAATAAAGTAAAGATAATCCTATCGGAAAGGTTTTCCCTCCAGAAGGGAGAAAATGGTCTCTTGATAGAAGGTCGTTTCCCCGTCTGTCATGTTTGACCCATCAAAGAACCTTGAAACATAAATAGAGATCGAAGCCTATCCATGATAAGCTACAAATGGGAGAGATACTGTTACAGTGAGTGACACAGACCGCATGTCAGGCTGTGGACGCGTTCGCTGTGCCGGTAGGCATTGACCTAGCCACGCTCCTGCTCGACCATCTCCCTCTGCAGGCCGGTGCGCGCGCCCCCACTCCCTAGGGTGTGTGTGTGCACACTGGCTCTTTGAGATTTAAAAGGCCAGCACCCTGGTAATTGGCTAATTTCCAGGTGCTGACCCTACATATTCTGAGCTCCTCCCTTTCGTCTCTGCCAGACCTACAGTACTCTAAGCCTTAGTGAAAGTGTTCCTGATAAGTATTCTTGTTCTTCCATGTTCCAGTCCCTTTGCTACGTTCCCCGACCATGAAGCTTTGCCGCCTGTCCTGACCTTTCTGCCTGTCCCTAACAACTAGCCAGCCTTACGATTCTGTGACTCGCCTCGGCTGCCACTGCAGGCAAGTCGTGCCAGGGATAGCGACCTGGGTGTTTGCTTGACGCAGAAAGTCCAATAGCTTTCCAGCAGGCTTTGGTGAAAATCAGCTGCCCCTTAGACTCCGCTCCCTGGTGCTGCTTATACCATCGCCTGCAGTGGTGTAGTGGATCCAATACCCAGCCGTTAGAGACACCAACAGCTTTTTCGGGTTTTCTGCCCATTGTCTTTACATAGCAGAGTTATAGATGTCCAGAGGAGATTCTGGTTTGGCTTACATTCCTAGTTAAATTCCAGGACTTGACAGAGAAGCTATCTCCAATACATGGCACTTCAACTACAGCTTTCCTCCTTCTTGAGGAGAGCTTATTTACATATACTTTTTTCCCAGGGACCATTGTTGGTTTTTT